>CM046664.1:63864276-63951776 GCA_025594165.1 Tamias sibiricus | reverse complement strand
GCACGTGCGCAGCCTGGGTTTGATCCTCAGCACCACGTACAAATAAACGCATCGTGTACAACTAAAGCAAATAAATAAATTAAAAAAAATTCTTCTATGAACATAGATGTACAAATACCTTTTTGAGATTCTGCTTTCAGTTCTTTTGAATATAGAACCAGAGTGGAATTGCTGAATTACATGTTAATTCAATTGCTATGTGGATATACAGTAATGACTTTTGATTTTTGGAGGAACGATCATATTGTTTTCCATAGTGGCTGCACCGTTTTACATTTCTATCAATGGTGTTCAAGGGTTCAAATTTCTCTACAGCCTTGCCAAAACTTGTTAGTTTCTGTTTTTTGTTTTATTTTGTCTTGTAGTAGTCATCCTAATGGGCACGAAGTGATATCTCATTGTGGTTTTGATTTGCATTTCTCTAACCTAGAAAGAGCCCTACTGAGAAAGTAGAAGTACCTCTGCAAGGGAGAGCCTGGCTCATAGACCAAAATGTGAGGACTGAGTTCTCATAATAGCTCTGATGTTGGCCCATGCCTTGCACATCCTTGGTCAACTCTCACTTCTCTCATTTCTCTCAGCCATACGAGTGAGGACTCTAACACCTGTTCAACCTCTGTCTTCTGTGTCACTACTGAGGACCATTGAGCCAATCTCCAAGGATAACAAAGCCACTAACTTTGTTCTAAAGAACCAGAGATGTATATAAATACAAGGTACTATGGGCAACTTGTCAAAATCTGACCAAAGGCCCACCGAAGAAGGCAGGACCCTGAAGTCACATCACAGGAAACATTATTAGTGGCTCACTCTAAATCCCACAGTGACGACTATTTTTAAATACTGTAATCCACTCAAAACCAGGCACTTATCATTTTATCTGCACCATGAGCCTGACCATATGTCTTTGGTTTTCCTCCTTCATAAACTAAAACAAACTCAGAATTTTGAGTTTCCACTGTCCTATTCTTATAGCTACAAAGACAATAACAGATTAAATAGGATGAACCAAGCAGCCATACTTCTTGTAAAGTTATCCCCAGAGATAAATGTACAATGTTGTTCTGGAGGCTGTGGTGGTGTCTGCAGTGTAACTGAGGTTGACAGACTGCCTGCATGTGGGTGGCTGTCTCCTTTCCAGCTGTGACCAGCTGAATTATATCACCTGTCCCATTTGATGTATTAGGATATGCCCAAGCTCAAGATGCATGTTGCTGCAATAGGGAAATTAATGTCCACCACTGGAGGCAATTAATAATGATTAGGAGCAAAACAGCAGGGTTAAATCTGTGCATTTAACAGAGTGTTCATACACTTTTATACTATATTTCAGCCTAGTTGCTCAAAGGGAAAAAGAAAAACCTTTTGGGAGACTGGAACAATCTTATCTTAATTAATGTGTAAATTTAGATGAAATGCCAAAGTCACTTCAATGAGACATGCTTATTCATTATTTACTTAATCTTCCCTTTCTGGGGTTGTAGACAAACAAACACAAGAAGTAGCATACTATCAAGAGAAATGTTAAGATGGAGTAGTGAGTGGGACTCTTGGACTTTGGAATTGCTGCGTTCAACCTATGAACCGAAATGATAATTTTTCACCTCTTTTATTTTTATCATTCTGCAGTTAAGGCCTTTAAAAAGAGCAGAAAATGGTACAACATAGATCTGCCATGCTATTTGGTGTGAGTTGTGGGCAACTAATTTTAATTTGGTGACTAAAATCTAGATACAAATTGGAACGTTAGAAACCTAAACTGAGAGTCAGGTGTGGTGGCACATGCCTATAATCCCAATGATTTGGGAGACTGAGGCAGGAGAATTCCAAGTTTGAGGCCAGCTTCAGCAATTTAGTGAGGCCCTCAGCAGCTTAGTGAGACCCTGTCTCAAAATAAATTAAAAAAAATATATATATATAAAAAAGGGTGGGGTTGTGGTGCAGTGGTAAAGTGTTCCTGGATTTAACTCCTGGTGCCAAAAAAGAAAAAAAGAAACCTAAACTGAGCAAGGTATCTTGCTCCCTCAATGCAGAAAACAGTGAAAACTAATAGATTACAAATCTATAACACAGAAGAACCTGAACAGTGTTGACAAAAGTAAACATAAATTGAACCTCTCACTACACATTTTTATCATTAGGTACAAGTATAGAGTATACACAATTATTTATTGATCAGATATATTATTAGGAAATTTCACTAAACAGATTAAAGCATATTTGGCCACTAGCTGGACATTATAGCCTAGAGAAGATTATATTCTTTTTTGTGAGGGGGGGTACTCGGGATTGAACTCAGGGGCACTTGAACACTGAGCCACATCTCCAGCCCTATTTTGTATTTTATTTAGGGACAGGGTCTCAGTGAGTTGTTTAATGCCTCACTTTTGCTGAGGCTGGCTTTGAACTTGTGATCTTCCTGCCTCAGCCTTCCAAGCCACTGGGGTTACAGGCATGTGCCACAGTACCCGGCCAAAAAAACAATGTTCTTTTTTTTTTTTTTTTTTTTTTTTGTGGTACCGGGGATTGAACTCAGGGGCACTCGACCACTGGGCCACATCCCCAGCCCTTTTTTTTTTTTTTTTTTGTATTTTATTTAGAAACAGGGTCTCACTGAGTTGCTAAGTGCCTCGCCATTGCTGAGGCTGGCTTTGAACTCGTGATCCTCCTGTCTCAGCCTCCCAAAGTGCTGGGATTACAGGCGTGCGCCACAGCGCCCGGCTCAATGTTCTTAACCTAAGAAATAATGTAGTTCTCATCGATTTAATACTATGAGATAAAGATCTTGGAAAATTTCAAAGCTCTATTTTATTATGATGAAACCTAAAATTAAAAACTCTGAAATAATTCATTCACTGTGAACCTAAAAAGGCTGTGGTGACCCTGGACTTCTGCTAGCAACCTGAGCTCATGAAGAAGGCCCAGGCCATCCATGGGGATGGCTCCACCTCTCCCTTCCCCTTCACTGTCCTCAAGAGTGGCTCCGTCTGCACAACTCCAAAAGAGACGCAATTAGAAGTGAAAAATTTAGGCAATGATCAGTCATTTGGCTTTCTTAATACAGATATCTAGATTCTTGGACATAACTGAAATGTGATTGAATTTTTAATAGCATTTATAAATATTTGGCACCATTTTTCAAGTAGATATCTAGCATCCTGTGATTTGAATGTTCACATACTAGTTTAGTTTCAATAATTCATTCATTTATTCATTCATTTGTTCATTGGATAGTCTTTATGTCCTCATTACCATCATTTATTCATTTGCCCTGAAATCTCAACATGGTTGAGCATAGCTGAGTTAAACTTTAAAGGCGAGATAAACCTTCTGCTTATCTTCCTGTGGATTGTGTCACTTTATTTATTTATTTATTTTCAGGAATCTGTTACTCAACAGAGAATTTTTGAGTGCTTTCTATGTGTGTAGCATTCCTCTGGAGGATCACACAAAGATATAAAAAACAAAACCCAGGGACTCTATTCTAACTTAGCACATTGACTAGATGCCAACTTTGTGCTGGGCACATTCTGTTCCTTTGCTCTACCTTGTGGATTGGGCATTATACTCACTTACATTTGAGGAAATCTAGTCTTGGAAGATGAATTTTTCCAGATGACTTTCACCTGTGCAGACTCAGGATTCTAAACCTAGGGTTATTTTTTTCAGCATCTCAAGGTCTTGCCAGAACCTAGGGAGATCTAGTGGATCCAACAGCAGATCTAGTGGATGTGTCCATGCAGCCCTCTCTTGGCCAGAGAAAATGCTTCTGTTACATGGTTCTGGTGGTGAGCCAACAGTGGTTACCTTGTACTAATCAGAAGGAAAAAATATATGAATATACCAGGATTTGAAAATACAAATGAGTAGACATATAAATATTATCCCCAATAGTAGAATAGAAATTATTTTGAAGCACACAAATCATTTATGAAAATGTCCTACACTATAAGCCAAACACAAATATTGACAGATTTTAAATTATAGGTTTGAGTCAAGTCACATTCACTGACTACAATGAAATAAAGTTACAAATAAATTATTTAAAAATTTAAAAAGCCATTTGTTTTGATTATTTAAAGACTATGTTATCTAAAATATAGTCCATCGTTCAAGAAGAAATCTTGTTGGAAATTTGAATATGCTTAAAAGTTTTTTTTTTAATAAGGGGAAACATTGTTCATTAAAACTTGCAAGATGAAGAAATAATGTTTAGAATAGATGAAGAAGTCTCAAAACACAATTGCAATAAATAAAACAAATCAATTATAACATGGGCAAAAACCATAATGAGACATTTCACCATTATATGGTAAATTAGCATATGAAAAGATGTTCAACATCATTATCAATTGGGGAAATACAAAATTAAAACCACAATAAGATATCCTACAAGTCTCTCAGATAGCTGAAATAAAAAATAGCGATAACACCAATGCTGGCAAGAATATGGAGAGATTGGGTCACTTGTACATTGCTGATGGGAGTGTAAAGTGATATATTCACTCTGGAAAATAAAAGTTCAGTTATTTCTTAAGAACTACATGTGCCAGATATGGTAGCACATGCCTGTAATTCCAACGACTTTGAAGGCTGAGGCTGGAGGATTGCAAGTTTGAAGCCAGCCTTGGCAACTTAGTGAGACCCTATCTCAAAATAAAAAATAAAAAGGGATGGAGATGTAGTTCAGAGGTAGAGTGTCCAGAGGCAGAGTGTCCCAGCACCACAGAAAACAAACGAACCAAACAAACAAATTAAAAAAAAAAAAAAACTACACATGCAATTACCAAAACCTTACACTAGTGCATATGGAAACAACCAGATGTCTCTCAGCAGGTGAATGGTTAAACAAATTGTGGTACATCCAGACCATGAGAGAACATTCAGCAATAGAAAGGAACTAACTATTAAAACACACAACAACCATGTGAATCTTCAGAGAATTATGGTAAGTGAAAAAAACAATCCCCAAAGGTATGATTCCATTTACATGACACCCTGAAGGACAAAATGATAGACATACAGATTAGTTGTTTCTAGGAGTTAAGGAGAAGGTAGAGGCAGGAGGGAAGTGAGAGTAGCCATCAAAAGGCAACATGGAAGTTCAAGGGCACGTGCTGATGGGAATGTTCCATCTCGGCTATATCAGTGTCAATATCCTGGTTGAGACACTGTGTTCTATTTATGGAGGATGTTACCATTGGTGGAAATTGGTAAGGGGCATGGGGGATCTTTCTGTATTATTTCTTACCATTGCACACAACTTTACGATCATGTCAAAATATGAACTTTGATTTAAAAACATGGGATGCAACAAAAGTACATTCAGAATTAAACATTCATGTTGGAAAAGAGGCTTAAAATGAATGATGTAAGAAGTTAGAAAAATAGCAGCACAATAAGCTCAAATAAAATAGAAGGAAGGAGTAGTAAAGAGCAGAAATTAGAAATAAGAACAGCAGAAATATTATAGGTTGATCAAATTAAAAAGGGTTTCTCTGCAAAGACTCAATAACATGGGCAAGTCTTTCGCAAGACTAGCCTGAAAAAGAAAGGCAGGCCTAAACTGACAATGATAGGAACAAGAAAAGGGATATCAATACAGGTGAAACAGATACAAAAAGAAGATTCTATATGATTTTGTGCCCAGAAATTTAAAAATTTAGATGAAGTAGACAGGTTTCTAGAAAAATAGAACTGAGCAAAACCATCTTAGATGAAGTACAAAATCTGGTTGAATATTCATTCAATTTTTTTTAAAGTGTTTTCACAATAAAAGCTCTAGGCCCACCAAATTCTCAAGACATAGATGACTGCCATCTTATATGAGCTCTTCCCAAGCATTAAAAATTTTAAAAGATAGGAAGAAAGAGAAGAAGGAAGGAAGAAAGAATGAAAGAAAGGAAATTGTATTAGTCTATTTTCTGTTACTATAATAAAATACCTGAGGCTAGGTAAAATTAATAAAGAGGTTTGTTTAGTTCACAGTTCTGGAAACTCAGGGGAATAGTGCTGGCACCAGCCCAGCTCCAGTGGACAGCATCGTAAAGGTGAGTCTTTGCTCAAGAAGAAAGAGATCACATTGCAAGTCAGGAAGCCAGAATGAGACTGGGGTCCCATGAGACCACCTCAATCCCTTCTGAGGTTATGCTCCTAATGACCTAAGGACTTCCTACTAGTCCCCACCACCTCTTATATTGCCTCACTGGGGACCAAGCTTCCAACATATAAATTGCTGAGGGACAAACCACATCCAAGCCATAGGAAGAGAGAGGGAGGGAAGAAGAGTGGAAGAGAAAGAAGAAATAGAGAAAAGAAGGAAGGAAGGAAATATTTTCTAACTCATGCCATGATACCAACTGTAAACAGATCAGGACCCCAAACACTAAATAAAATAACAGTAAGCCAAGCTCAGCCACAAATTAGAGATCAAATAGTGTCTGTTCCAGAAATACCACATGGGTTCAATATTAGAAAATTTACCATAGTCAGAAACTAAATGAGAAAAACCTCATGATCATCTCAATATGGAATTCAGTGAAATTCTAAAACCATTTATTATTCGAAAAGTTATTGCCTGCGAGCTACCAGAGACATGGATGAGAGTGCGCAAAGGATCTCAGAGCTGGAAACGACACAGACGTCCCGGAGCAATGGATTGGATGAGTTAGTTGTGGCACGTTTGCACCAAGGAACACAGCGGCAAAAGTGGATGGACCAGGACCACAGACAGCCATGAGTTGAGCCTCACAAACAAAACGCTGGACTCAGAGAGCAGGACAGTGGCACACCTAAAAAACCACACTCTCTGGGGAGATGCAGAAGACATTAGGCAAAGCAGGAGAGGAGGCACACAACAGTGTTGCCTCAGGGGTGGGGACAGGGACAGGGGTGAGGATGGCCCTCCTGAGGTAGCGTTTCATGGAGCAGGCAGTAGGTACCTAGATGTTCATTTTATTAGTATTCTTTAAAATGGCATAAACTTAGCAGATACTGTTTTAAATGCATGTCAGCTTCTTCTTTCTTTCTTTGGTACTGGGGATTGGACTCAGGGACACTGGACCACTGAGCCACATCCCCAGCCCTATTTTGTATTTTATTTAGAGACAGGGTCTCACTGAGTTGCTTAGCCCCTCACTGTTGCTGAGGCTGGCTTTGAACTTGCAATCCTTCTTGCCTCAGCCTCCCGAGCCGCTGGGATTACAGGCATGTGCCACCGCACCCGGTTAACTTGTTTTAAAAAAGGGAAGCTTCTAAATGCATGATTAAAGATCCGAATGGTACTTATATACTTTGTATACAAGCAGTTGTATGTAAAAAGATGATATACTTGTGCATTATGAATAAGTAAATAAATAATCAAAAAAAAAAAAAAAAAAAAAAGGAAAGGTTCTCTGCATCCTCTGTATTCTGAGAGCTTCACCAAGTTATTCATGTGTTTTTCTGCCATAAATATGGCTTCTTTCATAAATCAAATGGAAAGGTGAGAGGTGAAAGGAAGAGCAAGTGACACCCCTTGGGCCTTTCCTACTTCTTTGGGGTCCCAAATCTGTGGACTAGGGTTATTTCCATGGCTCTTTCAAAGTTATTTTATTGATTTTGAGAAACTTGAGCCTAACACAAACCTTAGATGATATTAACTGCCGTTTACACTCTCTATTAGAATTCACATAGCTCCTGTATGAGTAGCTACCATTTATTCCATTGTTTTATTGGGCACTTACTACGTGCCAGGCACTAGGCGAAATACATCGCAGACTTTGGCTCATTTTCCTTTTCCCTCAGAGACACCGACCATTATTACCCTCATTTCTCAGATGAGGGAACTAGTCGCGTGATTAGTATACGGTAGAGCAGGGATTTGGACCCAGTGCTGTTTGTCCATGTGCTATATTGCCTAAGAGTACAGGAAAAAAAAAAAAATTGAACTGGCACTTTTAGAGACTTGATGTGGGTAACACAAAATGGCTTTTGAAATAGTATCAGTGCTGAGGAATGTGGTTATAGCCTTCGTGTGTGAGGACAGGACCTCTAATCAGTAGAAAAACCACATTATACCAAGCTTTTATTGAATGGAGTTACTGGCTTTGATTGGCCCACACGTGCGTCTGCTGCCATGGAAGGTCACGAAGAGTTGTAACTCTCTGCACTGTGGTATTTCTTTACAATTACCCGAAGGAAGCTACAGGACTTAAAGACCAAAGGCCTACTTTCTTTACAATCCTCACACCAGTCTAAATCAACTATAACTGTCCTGAGTGTTCCAAAGTGACCTCTTATTAAAATGATCTACAATTTTGATTAGTTTCTATTGCTTTCAGCAGAGGCCTGGGCCCGTTGACTCTGAATTCACGTGTTTTCTTGCTGAACGGAGAGGTTGGACCACTCCTTTTTTGGAGATGGTCCTCTGAGAAGGAAGGGGTTGGGCTTCCAAATCCAAGTTAATTTGCCTGTGCTTTTATTCTTGTTACTCCAGATTGCTTCTGCAGGTTCACGCACAGTTCATGTCAATTCATCTTCCCAAGCTCAGTCCTGAGTGGGCTTATGGTGGGGAAAGTAGCTCTGTGGCTTTGCATTCTAGCTCACAAGGAGAGAATTCTCATCTGCAAGCCACAGTATGTGGTTTGGAATGCCCCCTAAACATCATCTTACGTGATAATGTGTTCTCTTTCTTTCCTTTCATTTTTTCTTTTCTCTTGGTGCTGAGGATTAAACTGAGGGCCTTGTGCGTACTAAACATGTGCTCTACCACTGAACTACACCCTCAGTTCTGATAATGTGTTGTTTTAAATCTGTATTATAAAGATGAAGAGGCTGTAATCCTAGTGGCTCAGGAGGCTGAGGCAGGAGGATCATGAATTCAGAAGCCAGCCTCAGCAACATAACGAAGCTCTAAGCAACTTAGCTAGGCTCTAAGCAACTTAGCGAGACCCCTGTCACAAAACAAAAAAAATAAAAAGGGCTGGGGATGTTGCTCAGTGGTTAAGTGCTCCTGGGTTGGATGCCAAGAAAAAAAAAAAAAAAAAAAAAAAGATGAAGAGCTGGATGCAGACTTTGAGAAGTGAATTGTTTTGACTGAGGTTACAAAATTAGAAGAGGGCAGAGCTTGAATTTCAGCCCCAATCAGCCAAACCCTCCTCCCTTCTAATCTCACATGATGCCTTCATGAGAATTCTTTTTTTTAAAATTTAATTTAATTTTTTTATTTTTATAATTTTTAATATGTACAACTCATAGTGCATATATTTAGTATCTTTTTACATACAATTGTTTGTATACAAAGTATATTCGTACAATTCAGGTCTTCAATCATGAGAATTCTTGTTCTGATGATTTGAAATGAAGAAGTCAGTTTCAAGAACCTCACACAGAAGTCAGAAGTTTGAGATCACTTTTCCAAGTGCCCCCACCACATGGACAGCAAAGTGGAAGTCTCTTTCAAATTCAGGCGTGTCTCTAACACAGAATGTGTGATGGTGCTCTTGTCTTTCATTATCACCAGGAAAGGGGAAAAAAAAAAAAAGTACCGTTAACAAGTTTGGAGGGAGTTTGTAATCCAAAATTGATCTATGCATGCTAACATGGAAATGGTTGCTTTAAAACAATTTAACGTTTTCATTGGAAAGTTGAATTGAGACATTGGCTTCATTTCAATATCTTCATAGTATCGTCGGCTCTATAACTGGACAAATAAACAGATAGACCGATAATATCACCATTCAAATGATTAAAAAGAAATAAAACGATGCCAGATGTTTATTTGGAATAACCTAGAGAACACATTGAAAACAATTCCTATTTCTGCAACTGGAAATTGGAATTGATCATTACTGGGCATTAAATGTGCGTATGTTTTCCTGAAGTTCCTAAATCTATTTAATTTCTATGTTGACAGAGATATTAGACAGCTGTTTGAAAATCTGTCTCTCTTTCCTGAGCTATGCACAAGAAATCTTTATGTTAAGCCACGAAATGTCAATGAGAGCTCTTCAGTGCACTAATCAGCCCGCGAGTGGAATGTGCGCCGCTGGAAGAATAACCTTAACTGACGTTCTCAGTGGTCTTGATGGCCCCACGTGCAGCCCCTTAAGACATGGCTGTGGAGGGCGACGTCTCCCAAGTGCTGTTGTGCGGTGCCAGCTTCGGGTGATTAGAGTCAAAGACGATGAGTTAGGGGATGTGGACTCCGTAAAAGGCTTCCGCAGTGACTCACTGTGCACCCCGGGGGGAGCATTCGGGAGTCCTCTGCTCTAGTACCCTATCACCCACCGCCACCCCATGAACCGCCCTCCAAATGGGATCAAATGCTTCCATCTTTGAAGAGCCCGTGGCGAAGCCCCCTGAGAACCAGGTGCCAGAAAAGAGAAAACCCCATTCATTCCTTGGAAGTCTTTCAGGGTGGGCGGGGGAACTTGCTGATTGGCTTCATCTTAGCTTCACTTAGCATCTTTGACATTTCCACATTTTCACAGCCCCAAGGATGGAAGAAACAAAAACAAAAAATAATTTAAAAAAAACCCAACTTTTATACATGATGGTGGTTTTTTTTTTAAATATTTATTTATTTACTTTAGTTGTACACAATGCAATGCATTTATGTTTACGTGGTGCTGAGGATCGAACTCGGGCCGCGCACGTGCAAGGCAAGCGCTCTGCCGCTGAGCCACAACCCCAGCCCCTGATGGTGGTTTTTTGTAGCATCATTTATAAAAATTGGATGGGAGGGGATGGGGAATTAAACCTAGATGTCTTAGAATAGAGAAATAGCTACATAAATTCTACCAAATTCAATGGACTACAGTGTGCCTGTTAAAAATAAGATCTACCAGAATCAGAAGTTCAAAAAGAGAAAGGTCCTTGTATTCACTAGCTTGGCTAGCTTGGTGAAATTTTCCATAGTAAAAGTGTGGTCTTTTTCCTCATAAGATCAGAAACCTGAGGACTGCTACACTGGGAGGAGTCCCATCTCTCCGGAATGGACACATGTTAACCAAGTCTTTGAGATGGATCCCTTAAAACAGAATGACAATACATCATTTTATATTGGGATACCGTGACACACCTGGAATGCTTAGACAGACACCATCAGCACATTCTCTCTCAACACAAAATTTGCATGGGACGTAAACATCTATTCATTACATACACTCACCTGCTGCTATTTATTGTTTACTGTGTGCTAAATACTGCACCAATAAATTATTGATATCTCATTTAATGAGATCACATTTGCAAAGCACCTTGCACAGGCCCATACTAAATGCTCCATATTTTTTTAGCAGGTGTTATTACCACCACTTACCCTCATCTCATTGTGGGCTCTAGGTGACATTGTCTCCTTAATTCAAATGAGAAGACTAATACCCACCAGTTCAGTAACTGCTCAAGCAGTTTGGCAAGTGGCAGAGCCAGGGCGAAAATTATCATTGTCAGAGGAACCGGAAAACTCAGTTCCTGTCACTAAAGTCTTCTTTGCTCAGCGGACCCTGGGGAAGCGTCATCAGAAGATTACTTTCTAAGTGTGGAATCTCAGGTAGTCAGAGGAATGGAGTATCACCAGCCTCGGGCCGAAATAATTTGACATGCCTATCTCCTTTTAGGATAATCTTGAATTTAAGACCCATTTGCTGAAATTCCCTCTCCCCTGAATAAGAAAGAGAAGCTAACATTGACTGAGAACTTGTGTGACAAGCCCTCATTTCAGCTTCAAAAGGACATCATGAAGTAGGTAGTGACCTCCCCCCATCCTATTAACAGATCAAAAGAGAACAACGTGGTTAAGAAAACATCCCCAAGGCTCAGCTGACTCAGTTGCAGAGCCTGGATTCAAGCTCTGGACAGTTCAACTTCAAAGTCCTGTCTATGACCTTGAAGCACCAGCACCTGCCCCGGGAAGGAAGCAGCTTGGTCTCTGTGACCTTCCTTCAGGCTTCTCTCCTCTCTCTTCTCACCTTCCCTCTAGAGGCACAGGGGCCCAATCTGTCAAATTACAGTCACATAGCAAGAGCCACCATCTCTCAGGGACTCTCCAGCTCTTGGCTCTGATCCATTCTCTATTTAATGTATGTATTTTGATTGTGAAGTTGTACTCTCTGAAGATGAGCTTATTTTCATAATTTACAAGTTCTTGGAGGAATTGCCTCGTAATTTCTCTAACACTGAAACAGCAACCAGTTATTACCCTTTATTTTTAGTAACCCAGGGGAATGCTTATGATACAATGTAGAATAAAATAAAGCAGGATCTAAAATTGTACAGACAATAAGATCACAGTTATGTTTAATAATAGGATGGGTAAAAAATTACCAAAATGTTTATAAGTGGCTCTACTTTGGTGATGGAGCAATGCAAGCTTTTTTCTTTTGAATTGTCTATAATGAATGGCTAAACAATAGTCTTTGATTTTATGTGAGCCCATGTGCTGCTTTGCATTATCTAATTTAATCATCCCAGCAACACAGAGATATAGGTGTTACTGTTCCCATTTTACAGATGAGAAAACTGAGAGACAAGTAACTGGTCCAAAACAATGTGACTAAATGACAGAGAAGAGATCCTAAATTGACCCATACATATTACATTGTACCCATTGGGGCCACCATAATGAAGTACCACAGATTGGATGGCTTAAACAACAGACATTTATTTTCTTACAGTCTTGGAGGCTCAAAGTCTCAGGTCAAGGTGTCTGCAGGAGTAGCTTCCTTTGAAGCCTTTCCTCCTATCTTGCTGATGGCTGCGTCTTTCTGTGTCCTCATAAGGTCACCTCCCAGTGTGTGCACACGCCCAGCGTCTCTTTCCGTGGGTGTCCAACTTTCCTCTTCTTACATGAACACTATTCATATCATATTGGGGACCACACTACAGATCCCATTTTAACTTAGTCATATTTTTAACTTAGTCAAATTTTGTCCCCAAACGAATTTGGGGGGATGCAGTTCAGTCCATGACGTGCATCTTCTTAACCAGTAGTAACACTGCTATCCATAAGGAACTTGTTCAATAATTTTAAATTGTTTTTGCTTTACAGCCATTCAAAGTTAAAGGATGGCTTGCTCACGGTGGGCCCCTCAGTTCACTTGCTAGTTTAGGAATGGATTCCAACTGGTGAATGGAGGAGGATGAGCTGGAATCCAAGGATTTTCAAAATGGCTCCCGTAGTCCTCTCGCTTTGATCACTCTACACGAGTTATCTTGTTATCCAACCAGAGCTTAAATCAAAGAGCAAATGTATTCAAATCAAGGCAGTACAAAGAATATTCAAAAGTATAAAGAAACCTACAATTTAGTTGAGGAGACACAAGCACAAAGATATGAAACATTAATAACAATGCGAGGCATTAATGCAAGAAATGCCCCAAGGCAGCATGGGATGGATTGCAGAAATTATAAGCCAGCAACTCAAGGCTGTGAGCTCAGAGCACAGTGAGTGACGGGGAGGGGTGACCTGGGGAGGCTTCCTGGAGGAGGAAGAACCAACCCTGTCCATAGGTGGGCAGCCCTCTTCCCCATCACACGGGGGGCTCTGAGAGTCCAGATGCTCTCAGCGAAGTCCCAGTGAAGTCCTGTGTCTATGAGAAGCTGGTGAGATGGATGAGAACTGCAGCAAGGGAGAGAGGGGTAAGAGTTGGGTGCAACCTGCAGTGGGGAAGGCGGGGAGGAAGTTTCCAGTGTAACAGTGTGACGGGCTGTGAAGTTGAAGATGCAGACTCAGGCACAGTTTACTCAAAGTTGGGGTCAAAGGCACCACAGTGGCCCTTGGGGGAGTCAGCTGCAAAGGGAAAGGGACCCAGTTGAGTTTCAGACTGTGATGGGGGAAGAAGCTCGTAAGGATTTGGGGATCCAGAAAAAGCTGGAACCGGCTGCTTTCTTTCTCATATTCCAGAGGAGCTACAAGAGGAGAGACAGGAACCCCTGTGTCTTCTGCAAAGGGTGGAGGGGGAAAAAGAGGACTGCTGTATGTGAGAGGACCCCCTTACCTGTGACAAGAATGCAGGCCCAGCCAGGCAATCTCTACTTAGCTGTTCCATGGAATAAAACCAAGGGTCCTGTTTTCAGCCATTCTATCCCCCAGCTTCATTCTCAGCTCAACAAATGGTTTTATTCTGGAGATCATAAAAATGAAAAAAAAAAAGTGTCAGGAAAGTTGGAAGAACTTTATTACAATTCCACTTAGTGAGCCAAGGTCAAGTACCCTATTCCTTCTCTTTGAGTAGAGACAGGCCACCCTGTGACAGGGAGAGAGGCAGATGGTAACATGTTACAAGGTGTTAGGTGGGCTACAGAGGTTAACATGCTCAGGAGTCAGTCTGCTTAGGCTGAAACTCCTGCCTCTCACTGACAAGCTGTGTGACTTTAATCAAATAGCTTTACCTCTCTGAGCCTTGGATTCCTCATCTACAAAATGGAGCTCACAATTGAACCTATTTCATAGGGTTGTTGTTAGAATTCCTTGCAATCACACATCTGATATTTAAGTAACACTAAAGATATGTTAGCAATAATATTAGCCTCACTGAGAATGGCAGGTTATCTTGGAAATGTGAACAGGGGGTGTGGGGGTGAATTAGAGCAGAGGTGATGACAGTGGGGGGCGAGAATTTCAGCAAAGCCAAATGGCTCCTTAGGCCCTGCACGGACCCCCTCAGACATGCTTAACAACAAACAAAAAGCCATTTGGATGCAACGCCTGACTAGAAAGATGCTCCAGGTATTGAGGAAGTGGATTTGGCAGAGGCCGCACTGAATCCTAGTGTGAAGTCTCCCAAACACACAAACTCCCTGGGAGACTGTCCCCAGGTCGAGGAGGTGGCCCTGGCTGGCAACATCTGCAACCCTGAGAAGAGGCACATTTGCGCCATCAAGAGGTACAAATGTAGAGTGGTGGCGCACACCTGTAATCCCAGCACTTGGGAGGCTGAGGCAGGAGGATCATGAGTTCAAAGCCAGCCTCAGCAATGGCAAGGCACTTAGCGACTCAGTGAGACCCTGTCTCTAATAAAATACAAAAAAGGGCTAGGGATGTGGCCCAGTGGTCGATGGTCGAGTGCCCCTGAGTTCAATCCCTGATTCCAAAAAAAAAAAAGAGGCACAAATGCAAGATCTGTGTTCCCAGGAAGGTGTGCAGAGGAGGGAGTGAAGTTAAAGGTAAAAGGCGAAGTTCTGAGGAGGACGTGGGGAGCCACGTTTGCAGGGATGCTGAAGACAGGCGGTTGGTGGGCAGGACACTTCACGCAAGGGCGTGCAGAGAGAAAGCAAGGGAGCATCAAGATGGGAAGAGAAGGTGGTCCTGCCTCCGAGCAAACAGCAACATCCTGGAGTCTGCGTAAGGAAGGGGTTCAAGGAAGCGGGGACTTCAGGGCACAAGATCGAGGGAGCAGGGTGAGGATAGCGAGCCTCTGGTCTTGCCAGACATTTAATTTTGTCTTCTCTTAATAAAATCGAGCCGCTGTGCCCGTCTGCCATGGTCACGGGGCCTCTCTGCTGTCCTGCTTTCTCTGTGATGCTGCTCAGATTCTCCTCGCTGCCTCCTGGTCTGCCTCTCATCCATTCACCGTCTCTGCTCCTCTGGGGTCTCCAGCTCACACGAGACCCCGGAGACACCTCCTGCTGATTCTGTTTCTTAGTTCAAAGTTCCATGAAAAAAAAAAAAATCTCATTTTCCTGTGAGTGCGTCGTTTTCAGATGAGGACTCACTATAAAGGGTGAATTAGCTGTTGGTTACCCATGGGTCAGGGAGCGGCCCTGGACTCACTCAGCTCTGACCAGAAACCCAGAGGGGCCTGGGATGATCCAAGGCCAACAGCTAACCCTAATCCTGCAGGGGCTGGGCAAGATAGTGCTCTTGGAAGGGCTTAGAGGACCACCAGCTCAACCAATCTCAAAAATATGCATAAAACCAACTACAAATGAAGACTGGTGAAACCAAAAGGTACCAAATGAAGCCTAGGAGACAGTCTAATGCCACATCAGTGCACTGAAAATGTGAGACCTTTCTCCTATAAAAGAAGATTTTAAGAGGCTTTTCCTGTTGTTCCACAGGGGAGACAGGAAATTAAACACATGATGTAGATATATGGGAAGATGTGTGACTCTATTCATTTATCCAGTAAATACTAATGGAAAATCTTCCCCTGTGTGAAAAAATATGCAATGATTGAAGTTCCCAATGGAAATGCCCAATTTGCGAAGGCTTGAGCTTCTTTAAGAAACACAGGGAATCAGCTATTTTAGAATTTGGTCCTTTTATGGACCTACTAGTTTGCATAAAATGTGGCAGGAACTTGAGGAAAAGGAAAACAGGGGAGGAGTAATTAAAAGGGAACCCAAGAGCCAAGTACTTACAATCCATCTGTAAGAACCAAGAACTTATCTACCAACAGTAGGAGTTGGACAAGAGGAACAGAATTTATGTGCGAATGGAATAAAAATATTAGCTTGGTTTGATTAAATCAAGAAAATATCAAATGATGCTTGTAAGTGATAGCTGGTCTTCAGACCATATTTCTGGTCATTTATCTTCTACTCTAGAGTTTAGGAATTCAGAGGCTCCTGAGCAGATGGAAGAAGAAATTCCTCCTGGAGAGAGCAAGGGGAGAATCCTAGAAATGGAGCCCTGGTCAACCACCCCCTCTGTAATCCCAGCTGGAGCAGCTTAGTCTTTTACTGACAAAAGAACATTTCAAAGGACCCAGTGTCCACAAAACACTTGAGTTATCAGTTTTGGAATTCAGAAATGACCACATTGTGATTTAGAAAGAGAAGGAACTCCTTGATTTGAAAGATTCTGTTTCATTTCTTTCTATCACAAGCTATAGAAGATAGACTGTAACATATTTAAGGCTCATCTGTGGAAATGGGATCTCAGTGCCTATTTCTTGAGGACATTATGAAGATTAAATGAGATAAATTCATATAGTAGGAGCTCAGAAAATGCAAGATGATATACATTATAGAAGCTCAAGAAATACAAGTTCCCTTCATTCTACCTCTTCTTTCTGGATATGAAGGTTACAATTACCTGACTTATCCTAAGTAAGAGATAAAGTCGTCTCTTTTATACCCATAAAAGGGGCCTACTCTACCCCTTACTTGTACCACAATTGTGGGAAGGTCACTTGACCTCATCCATAAAATGGGTAGACTGTCCCAGAGAGATCCCAGGATTGCTGTGTAAAATAAATAATGTATGCAAAAATGTTTTGTTGATGTTAATGCCACAATTTATGTGTAATGCCAAAAAAAACCCTCTCCATTAATAATATGTCCTCTCAATAAATGTCCATTTTCCCTTGTAAAATGTCAGAGATGTTTAGGCAGACTCCCAAGGTCATTTAATTATTGAATAATACACTGGTGACAGAAATTAATTACATAGCGTGGAGGATATATCCTGCTTTGTTAATGACAACACCCAATGGTACAGAGAACATGGGTGAGTCTGGACAGCCCTGGTAACTGTGAAGGGGGCAACAGCTGTAGAGCCATGAAGCTTCTTCCCACAGGTCTGTAATTAGCTTATGCCACCAAGAGGCCATAAACAGAAGCTCCTGTACATCATACGGGCCATGAGATAACAAGGTAAATAGAGGGCAGTTGTTCAGTTTCTCTAGCACGAGAGAGCACAGCACACGGCAAATAGGTTTGTAAATATACTTTAAACCATTTCAGTCCAGTAGGGTTTTCCCTAAGGATGGGTGAGCCCTGAGCTGTGCCTGTGCCTCTTTTGATGCTACCCAAAAGCATGATCTAGGAATCTCTGGGTGCCCTCCCCAACGCGGCAGATGTAAATGACTTAGAAATTGGGGTTGAAAATGTGTTCTATTCTCTAACTTTGGCCTGAACTTCATTATATCTTGTCTCTGAAAATTTTTCGGTATCTAGGGCCTAGTTTAGTTCTTCTCATGTTTAAAACAAAGCTTTATGATGAAAGCAACAGATTTACACAGCTTGGGATTACAGAGATCAGAAATGGATAGCTTCCAGAAGCCTCCCTGCCTTATTTTTGCAGACCTAGTCCTGGGCACTTCTTATTTTCCCTAGCTAACTACAGCCTGCTTTGCAGCTCTCAGGAATAAGCCGACCTCCTCCCCAGTGGCACTGGGACTACCTTCTGCATTGTGCTTTAGAAAGAGAATGAACTCTTTTTTTTTTTTTTTTTTTTTTTTTTTGGTACTGGGGATTGAACTCAGGGACACTCGACCACTGGGCCACATCCCCAGCCCTTTTTGTATTTTATTAGGGACAGGGTCTCACTGAGTTGCTAAGTGCCTCGCCATTGCTGAGGCTGGCTTTGAACTCGTGATCCTCCTGTCTCAGCCTCCCAAGTGCTGGGATTACAGGCGTGCGCTACCGGGCCCGGCTGAGAATGAACTCTTAAATCTGATGGATTTTATTTGATTTCTTGCTCTATCACAAGCTGTAGAACATGGACCAATAATACCTTGGAGGCTCATCTATAAAAATGGGGTCTGAGTATTTTACAGTGCTCAGAAATAAGCAGGCCACCTCCTCCCAAATGGCACTGGGGCTACCTTTTCAGAGTTAAAATCAGAAGACTATTGACATGTGGGTGGATAAACAAAATGTGGTGGATACATAACTGTGCAATATTACTCCGCCTTAGAAAGGAATGGAATACTTCACACGCCCCAACGTGGATAAACCTTCAAAACATTATGAGAGTGGAATATGCCAGGCGCCCAAGGACAAATATTGTATGATTCCACTGATGGTCCCTAGAATAGGCAAATTCATGTAGAGAGAAAGTGGAGTAGTCATTGCTTTCATTGGTGCAGAGTTTCAGTTTGAGATGAAAAAGTCCTGGAGATGGATCGTGGTGATAATTTTACAACAGCGCAAATGCCCCTAATGTTGCTGAGTTGTGCATTTAGAAGTGGCTGAAGAAGTCAATTTCATGCTATGCATATTTTACCACTACAAAAGAGACAGTTTCAAAACTAGAAAAAAAATAAATAAATAAATACACAAGTGAAAAACCAGCGGCGCCTCCACCTATCATAAGGAACTGGCTCCGAGGAGCTTGATGCACAGATCTCTCATTGGTGCCCTGTTTCATGGTACTTCAGTGGACACTTCATTTCTAAAACATGACATTTGTCACAATTTCTTAGGATCTGAGAAGGTGGAATACAATAAGAAGAGAGGGTTTTGGATGGGTCGTGCTTTTGTGTTCGGACATATAAAAGCATTTGTATAGAAGTCGACTGTTCCAATATTTTAAGCAATTTACAGGTAGTGTTAAATACTGGGTTAAAATCCCTCTAATGTGTCTGCTAATCATTTTAGCTGTTAAAGCATAATGCGAATTCAGACACACAGTTATACTACAATCTTTCCCACTTGCCTACCTCTCATGCAGATTACAGAGGGAATGCGTTATAGACAATAAAATCTAAGGGGAAAAAAAATTGCCACCCTGCTTCAGTTCTGCCATTAAACCCAACGATGGCGGCCATTGCCGTGTAAAAGGAAAAACAACAAGTTTACAGTTCCTCATTTCCCATGGTAAACAGATTGCTTATTTTAATTTTGAAAATAAAGCGATGGAGGCTATGTAGGTCTGTAAATAAGAGTGTGCATCTCAATTTTCTGCAAATGCTTAAGTGGTTTACATCTGTTTCCTCCCAGTTGTATTTCTCAAACATGAATTTCCATTTTAAAAAGAGTCGTAAAATCACTACTGTTTCTCTGTGGATCTATTAGCAATAAAATAGCCTACAGAGGTTTGCACAGCCATGGAAAATGTACAGTGATAATAGGCTGTCCTGCTGTTACATGGCTTATGCAAACTTTACATTTATCACGGCAGAACCATCTATCCGCAGGGTTGTAGCACAGCAAACAACTGAATAAAAAGGACCAAGAGAAGGAAGATGAGACTGAAATCTCTATGTACACATCATTAATCAGACAAGATGAATTCTCAAACTTGGAAGCGCATTTCCTCAAAGCCAACTGAGAGAAGGAGCAGGAGGAAGAGAATGTGTCAGGCTGATCTCAATCTGCAATGTACAACTTTCCATAAAAATTAATCTCCAACAAACAGAAGTGTTGGCTCTTCTCATTTGCATGCAGTGTGGTTCACTCCTCTTGTGGCTTTTTTTTTTTTTTTAAGGAACCAAACCGGTCATCTGTTAAAAACTTTTAGTCTAGCAGACAGCGTAATTATTCTTTCATTGCTCCAAGTAAAAGGGCTCAAAATAGCCCATTACCTTCTCACACACCGGTGTGGCCTCCTTAATCCTCCTCCACGGACAGAGTAGCACAGCCCAGGCCCAGCAGGTCCCTAGAACCTGCATTGAGTGGGACTGAAGGTTCAGGCACCTCTGCCCCCAATTTACATCCCATGAAATTCTACCACATACACAGAAGATGGTGGTTGGTTTTCTGAGTCTAAATTCGCTAACGGTCTGGAATGAAAGCAGAGAGCAATTTCAAAATGGCCTCCTTCTAAAATACGTGGGCATGAGGTACATCGGATCCGTTTCCAGAAGCCCATGTGTCCCTCAGTACTTGAAGTGGCCTTGATTTTCTGAAGTAGGAAAGAGTCAATGTAATATTCTAGTAGACTAAATTGCTTTGCATACAGCTGGCTGGGGCATGGGCATTGACCGCATCACCCTGTTTCTCACAGATTCCAGTAACATCAAGGAGGTATTCCTGTTTCCTGCCATGAAGCACGAAGACAAAAAGGAGACTGTAGCAACCACTGATAAACTGGAAAGCAGGACAGTTGGCACTTCTGTGTAGAAAACAATTCCAGGGCATGTAAGTCAGGAATCCTTGCATTTCTGCAAAAGATCAGGTCTGCGAGGGAATTCTTGGATGTCACCATCTATTTGACTGCCACAGTTCAGTTCAGCCACCACCTGTTCTATCGAGTAATGTGTGTGTATATATATATATATATATATATATATTTATATATATGTGTATATATATATATATATATAAAGTATATTTAAAAAATATGGCGACACAATAAGGTGGGGAGGGGAAGAATAGAAGTTTAGAGGATTAGACAAAGGGGAAAAAGGGAAGGGAGGGGGCATAGGAATAGGAAAGACAGTGGAAGGAATCTAGCATAACTTTTCTTTGTATATATATGAATACACCACAGTGAATCCCACTATCATCATATACATCCACAAGACTGGGGCCCTAAGTAGAATAAGATATATTGCAAGCATGTATAATTTTATCAAAATGGCTCTACTGTCATTTAACTGAAAAGAAGCAATAAAAAATAAAAGAATGTTATGTTTTGTTTTAATACTTCAACGGACACAGGAGTTTGAGAAATAGTTCTGGGGGCATTCAGAGGAAAGATGGAAATGGGACCCTTTGGCTGATGCCCCGGTGAGTGACTACTTACTATGCTCATCCCTGGATGTTCCACTGTGGTGGGAACTGACCACAGGAGGGAGGAATAGAAGGAAAATGGTAAGTGAGGGGCGTCCAGGGGAGTGCATCCGGCACATCCAGCAGCCCAGCAGTTCCTGCCACTCAGTGTGGGTTTTAGTCAGGGTGGATTCATTCACATTCCTCGATTCCTGATGAGGCCTTTAGCCATGTGTCCCCAGATGATCAGTTTAAACCACTGGATGGGAAAGAATCCAACAATAGAGGCAGGAGAATCGTGAGTTCAAAGCCAGCCTCAGCAAAAGCGAGGCACTAAGCAACTCTGTGAGATCCTGTCTCTAAATAAAATACAAAACAGGGCTGGGGATGTGGCTCAGTGGTCGAGTGCCCCTGAGTTCAATCCCCGGTACCTCTCACCCCCCAAAAAAAATCCAATAATAAATCAACCCATTGGTGGGTCATTCAACTAGTTATTAAAACTTAATCATTTTCTATCTTGGTTTAACAGCATATGCACATCACTTAAGTATATAGTTCTGGGGATTGAGGCCAGTTTATTTGCATTCTAGATCAGAGGTTCTCTTATGAGTTGCCCCAGGCTACCCCAGGAAGGGGTCTCAACATTCTCTGATCAATAAACCTGAAAGGGCTCACTGGATCCAAGCTCCTAGTTTCACTTTTATCCTCTTCTGACATTTCTCCCCTGGTGCTATTAGTCATCTTTCCCTGGATGCTCAGCTCCTCTCTCATTCATTCTCCACAAGCAGTATCATATTTGATACCTCTTCCAGTGAGCTCTGGTAGACCCTGCAAAGCTTGCAGCATGACTATATAACTGTGTGAATCATCCCAGCCTTGTGTGGTTTGCCAGAAGCAGAGATATTTCAGGTTCAGTAAAGACTACTCAGCCCCACGTCTCCTTGTGATGCCTTGGAGAGGAACTGGAGCACAGTATGCAGCATTGCTTTCCAAAATAGTCTCAGGATTTCTTGTTGGAGAGATGGACGTGGGCCTCAGTGATCATTTGTATACCACACTGGCACCTCTTCCATAAACAGAAACCCAGAGTTCATTAGCAAGACTGCCGCCTCTCAACAACTATTTTTAGGTTAAATCAAGAACTTCCTAGGGGGTCCTTAACAACACTGGGACATGTCCATTTGACCCCTTTCCATGGGTACATGTAAGAGCCCTAATTGAGGATAGCTAAGATGGCGGTTAGCTGAGAGCCATAAAGGTGTTCAAGTATTTTCACCTGATATTCATGCATTTATCTAAGAATCTTTTTATGCCCGTGAACACTGTGTGACGCACCTGCAAGCTCGAGCTGTAAGCACTTGTCCTTGTTAAGGCAAAATGTATTTAACCGGGTGAGGTTAGTTAGAGGTGGGTTGGAGTTGGAGTGGTTGGAGTTCGAGAGGTTGTTGGAGCCGGAGAGAGAAGTTAGAAGAAAGAAGAATAAAAGAACTTTTTCATTTCCAGTCTGCCTTCGAGTTTTCTCCCGCTGTATCGTTGCTGCAAGCGGCAATTGCTGCAGGTGGCGACAGGTACACAGTGGTTTTAGATTCTCATTTCTCCTGGATCAGTTTGGTGACACTCCCCACCCCAAGAAATCCTGACTGTTGAAAAGCCATACTTCTGATTATGTACTTCAAATCCTTCTGCAAATTACTGACAATGGGACCACATTCTAATGATAACAGTAGTATTAGTAGTAATAATAATTGCTACAATTATTTAGAGCTTTCTATGTTCCAGGTAACACAAACTGAGGCCCAGGCAGGCTCACAAGCTTGCCTTAGGCACACAGTTAATAACCACTGGAGTTGGGATTTAGGGCCTTTCTTTTAATCCCCATGCTGGGCTTCTTCTCCAATCTTAGCATCTTCACTGTATCTCTTGTTTGCTTAGTGGGGAAAAACCACTTCTGGTCTCCAGCTATAAGAATGTGCCGGTGGAGGCCCCCATGAACGAGGCGCTCCCTGTCCCTGTCCCTCTTTAACAGGCTTCATTCTGCTTCCTCCTGCCTCTCCATGCCGCTCCTCCCTCCACACCTCCCCATCCCACTATACATCTTTTACACAGCAGGGCAGGGTAATTCGCTGCATGCTAGGCAGTAACTACGTAGTAATAACAATAATTCTTGGTACTTAGAGCTCCTCATCCGAGGATGTCACCCAAGCTTAAAGAAATTTAAATATATCTGTTCACAGCAGCATGGTGGGGGTGGTTTTGGTCTCATTTTCAGGCCTGGAGAGAAGCAAGCACATATAAAAGGAGGAAGCACCTGGTCCTTCCTAATGAGGCCCTCCTAACCACAGCATGGAACTAAGAAAGAGAACTGAATAGGGGAAGGCCACACGAAGAGTAATGGTCTCTCATTTCCCTAAGTTCCTTGGCAGGGTGCAGGTGACTCTTGGCAAACTTCCTGTTTCCAAGAGCCCTCTGGTTCCGTGACATTGGGGAGAAAGAGCTGCTCACCAGATGAATCTCTGTTAGGAAATTAGCCACCAGTGTCTGAGAATTCTCTTCTGAAATTGTCCCCAAGAGCAGCACCACTGGGGTTTGATGGGAAGGAGCTCTGATGGGTGCCTGAGTCTGAGGACTTTTCCATGTCCCTGTTACCTTCCATCCTCAGGGCTCCCCACTCTTCTGCCCCTGTGGGGTGTTCCCAGCCCTTCTCTGAGGGTGGATTCACCTGCAAGGGTCAAAGTCCCAGACCCTCGTTTTCTATTCCTACCAACTGACCAGCCTTTCTTACCAGAGCTGAGCTTTTGGGCTTGCTCCTCGCCTGCCTGGACCTGTAGGACCTGCCCCTTCAGTCTAAACCATGCACCTTTTGACCAAACCCATCTGTCAACATCTGCACCCTGCGTGACACACTGGAGAGGTGAATGCACTTGAAGGGGAAAGTTAAACTATGGAAGGAGAGAGTCAGTTAAGGGACTACCCTGGGATCATGGATTAAGAGTAAGTCACTACTCTGAGTCTCAGAAACAAAGAAGCAGCAGGTGTCTTGTTCCCTGTACACCATACCCAAACTTGGGCAGCAGAATAGGTGATGACGTCCCCTGCTAAGTTCAGGCCATTGTCCTGGAAGCTGAATGGTTTGCAGAGAAGGAGCAGACATCGGCTCACCTCCCAAGGAGCACACAGTCTTAGGGAGATGAGAGAGAAACATGGAAACAAAGACACACTGAATTTTCCCGTGTGCTCCAAATCCTTGTTCCCAGCATGCACCAAGCTTAGAGACCAAAAGGTGTTTCCCATTTCAGACTCGGTCACAGTGAGAAATTCAGAAGAAAGAAGAGCAATTTAGTCAAGGTAGATGAGAAACATTTCAACGGTAAAATCACTGGAGCTTTTCCCTCTGACTCAAAGCAAATGCATTTGTCAAATACACCATAAATATACATTTGCACTATTTATTACCTCTGCCTATAAAAGAAAATTGTATTAGGTGATTGTGCTGAAAATGTGTCAAAAATATAATTTGCATCTCTTTTATGTGGGTGTTTTTGTGTGTATTTGCTATATTTCAATTTGCTAATATACATATATATCTCTGTAGAGACATATATAAATGCTGTTTAGTTCTTCTGATCTTTGTTTTTATTTTCTTGGTATAAAAATTTCAATATAATTTGTGATTCTAAAAATATTGCTTTTGAAAAATACGGTATGGATCCTTCGTTCCCCTAATTCCCATAATCCAATACAATAAAACATTTACTAAAAGTATATTAAAGAGAATGTCCTGAAGGATTTGCTTTTCTTTGACAAACTGCCACAGGAGGATTATGCAGAATGTTTTTTTGTGTTGTACTGAGTTTCACAGAATCCATCTCTTTTCAGTTAGGCGAATTTCCCCAAGCTTCCCCTGAACCCCCTAGATGGGAAGACTCATTTTCCCTCTTAGCAATCCTAAGAACTATAGGGAACCGAGATTTTGGTTATTAGAGCTCATGGTTTATTCTAGAGATGTCATGGATTTTGAAGAGGTATATTTCTCTGCATTACTTTTATTTATAGTATCTAATAGCATTTTTATATTTGCAAAAAGGACTTTTGCAATTATGTCTTTGCCAGTTCCTCTCAACCATCTTAGGAAACAGTCAACTGCCCCCTATATTATGGAAGAAGGGATAAAGCCCAAGAGGAGATTGTCACTTTAGGGTCACACAGAAAATCATTAAAAGATTAAAACTCAGGTCTCCCAAGTCTCAAGTGTTCTGCTTTGCTGTTAGAAATGTCATCTTAGTTTCTTTTCCTCATCTACAAGCCACATACATATCATTTCTTCTGAACTAGACAATACCTGGGGCCAAGAGAGGCCAGTGTCCCTTCTACCCTATTTTGAACTCTGGAACAAAATCCCCTCTCAGATTTCTCCAGGGAACTTGGCCTCATAGTGTGGTCATGTGGTCAGGCAAAGAGACTGCTGCGGACTGAATTGTGTCCCTCCCCCTCCAAAATTTCTATGTTGAAGCCCCAACCTTTATCCTGACTATATTTGGAGATAGGGTTTTAGGAGGTAATTAAAGTTCAATTAAGACTTAAGGGAAGGGTCCTAGTCCAATAGAATTGGTGACTTTATAAAGAGACATCTACACCCCCCCCCAACCCCTCCACACACACACAGAGGAAAGGCCATGTGAGGACACAGAGAGAAGGTGCCTGACAGCGAGCCCTTACCAAACACCCACCCTGACAGATGTTGACCTGGGACTTCAGAGCTGTGACAAATGCATTTCTATTTTAAGCCATCAGTCTGTGGCATCTCGCTGTGGCAGTCTGAGCAGATTAAGACTGAGATCTTGTGGTTTGGCTTTCATTGCTTTGGGGTCCATGTGACATGGACAAGATTTAGAAGCTGCTTGTAGCGTGGCTGAAGAATCACTTGTAGAGGGGGTCCCTGTAAAGAGGGACTAGGCAGCCCTACAGCAAGGACTGCAAAGTGGACCCTGAGTCCAGGCAAGGTGTCGCAAAGTTGGCAGCCAGGGGGCACTGGAGAGCCCTCTGGAGCAGGAAACCTTGAGGAGAGGAGTTCAGCGGGCACCATTGCCACAGCACAAGCAGCTCCTAGGTGGCCTTGGGTATCATCAGCCTGGGGAGCAAAGAAGGCTGAGAACATCATTCAAGGACTCCAATCTGCCCTGCTTGGCATGACCCCAGTCCTCATCCCACCATCCACACAACTGAACACCTTCAGAGGAAAGATGGGATGTGACTACCAAAGAGTCTCGACTCCATCTAAGGGGGCTGTTAAGTCATCTGGACTGAATGACAACAGGATTGGGAGTTGGTGCACTTTTTCTTCTCTGCTGATGGGGGCTCAAGAGAAAGCCCTGCTTAGTCGCAGGTACATAAGGGACTCCTCTTTTCTTTGCCTGTACAAATTGTAATTTAGGTTGAATTTGTCATCTGCAGTAGGGGAACCTGGCACCTCTTCCCCTGGAGAGATGGGGTTGCAACCAGGCCTACTACCACCACATCCTGTGAAATGGATTATCTCAGAAAGAGGATGGTGCCTACGCATCCACCCTTGATTCTGTCTCCCACATGCTTAGTGTAAGGAGGTTATACTGTTAGTTAATGCAATAGGCGAGCTTTGCCATCATGGTCATATATTTTTGTCTTCCCAATTGTGTTATAAACTCTTCTTGAGCAGAAACATAAAAGGGTGCCAAGTACAGAGCTCTGCTAACTATTTGTCAACAAAGCAATGACGTTGCTGCCCTAGTGGAACATGAATCTGTAGATTTTTGCAGCATGTTTCAAAATCCCAGCCAAAGACTCCTGAGGTGGGTACAAACCTCAACATTAACTATGGGACCGTGAAGTAGTCAGTTTCCATTTCAGGACTTCAGTATCTGTAAAACTAAAGCTGAACGAGGGGACTACTAAGATTCCCGGTCAAGTCTCCAGTTGTATGAGGGTGTGAGCCATCTTATTCCATCTTTTATTGTCTTTCCAGTGGGCCATTGGAGAACTAGAGCAGAGTCATTACTATAGTTACAAACTATCCAGAGATCACTCCATGTGCTTTATGTAACTTATTCTATGAAAAAGGCCTTATTAATGCCATTGCATTTTACTCACAAGAAAATTGAGACACAGGGAATAACTAACCCTGGGAAAGAGGGCTAGCAAGTATTAGCTGGGATTCCAAGGCAGACAAATGGGCTCCCCAGTTCCACCAGGGCCACCACACTGTGCTTCAAGATTGGGAGTTCAAAGCCAGTAGGTTCAAAGCCAAAAGGTGGCCCATACATCTTGGGTTTGGAAGCCTCTGCAGAGGTCCCTACTTCCAGAGTTCACTTTCACTCCAACATGCTCTTTTCCCCCAAAAGATTATTCTATAGCTTATTCCACAAACATTCATTGAAAGTCTGCTGTGTGCCAGGCTGTCCTGGGTTTGTGCAGGAATCTGAAGTAAGAGCCATGGGAAGGGTCTGGAGTGTGTGTGTGTGGTGGGGAGGCTGTGCCAGTCTCTCTGCAGACGGTCATTTTTCTGAGATATTTTTAAGGAACTTTGAATTGATCACCCTCATTTCAGGAAACCTAATTCGGTCATCTCATAGGATGCTGAAGGACATCTCCAAGGTGCTCTCAGCTGATCGCCAAAAGAACCCCAAGTAGGTCTTCTTACCCTGCAATTTGAAATTTTCCTAATTATTAAATAACTTATTTGGTTTTCACAGAGAAGTAATAGGGAAGAGAAGGGAGAAGTGGGAATAATTGGTCCTATGAATAGATAGCTTGCAATTCACTTTTTTTTCATGCAAAATAGGCATTCCTCAAATAACTGATAAGAGCTGAACTGGAAGCAGTATCCTACATTACTTTTCTAAATAATGCCACGGGCATGTCTGAGGAGCCTTGCTGTCATTCCCACAGAACTTTACGCATTTCAGCAACCTGCCCCTCTCTGTGGACATCCTCTGCTGCCCCACAGCTAGAGGGAGGAGGGACAGTACTCCTCCTCTCAGACTGAATGCAGACTGGGCTGGGTCCCCCAGGAGACTGTGAAGCTGCCCAGGTACCTGCATAAATAACTCAGACCCTGCTGAAGTTCCTTCAGTCAGACCTTTCTTATCCAAGTCAGTCAACCTACTCCAACCTGCAACTCATGTGTGTTTGCTGGGATGGCAGACACTTGTCCTGTGAATGCTCAGGGACAAGGATGCTCTGCGTCCCATGCCCAGGACTGACAAGAGAGCTTGGATGACAGCAGGGCTAAGGCTACAACAGGCTGAAATCTGGGGGCTGGGAAGCTCAGTTCATGTGAGTGTTACAGACCCCATGTGGAGCTGAGTCAGTGAGCACTGGGGCAAATGACAGGAGGGTGTGACCTTTTGTCATCACAGTAATAGATGGTGACTTGAATAAGAAGCGACTGAGGACCATACAGTGGCCTAAGTAGGACCTGAGGTTTACCCGGAGTTGTGCGGTCCAGCCTGACCATTTTGGCCCCTTCCTATGGGTGGGTGGCAGGGAGGATAGGCAGATTTGGGGAGTGGGCAGAGTCTTCAGAGCAAAGGAAGCTGTGTCCACTCATCCTTGAGCCATAGCCATTGGGCTGTACTAGCCTGGGCATCTCAGCTCTTTCCTCAATTCAGGGAGGGGATGTGGCCTGCTGCCCCCTGAGTTTCTTTGCAGAGTTCCCAAAGGAATGTTAGCCTGGAAGACATCTCTGGCCTGCTTGACTCCCTGAAGCTGGCAGTGGCAGTGACCAGGAGCCAGCCGCCACTTACCCTCTCCTTTGAAAGCAGCATTTTGTCTGCCTGGTGCTACATCAGCCAGCCACGGTGCCTGTGGGCTAACGAGACGTCTTCAAGGACATGGTCCTCAGGCCATAGCTGATTCTCTAGAGTCAACAACACTCTTTGTCTCCAGGAGAAGCCAAAGTCTTCCCTTGGCTACAAAACCACCTTTTCCTTCTAGAATATGGCTGAATGCAGCCAGAGGGAGTAAAAGAAATACACATACGCAAGACACCAAGTGCAGAATAATGTCAACGCTAAACTCACTCTGGGTTTTTCATATTGTTTCCTATTTTCAATAGCTACTGGGTACCAGAGAGGAAAGGAACAACTTTAAAAAACAATTAGCGGGACATGTGGTATTCATTCTTGGCTGAAGCTACGCAGCCTCATCTGCCGACAAATACTCTGCAGTCTTTCATGAAAAATGTTTTAGAACTAATGAGCTATATTTGCATTCCCCGTAGAATGGATTCAGAATTTTTCATCTACGCTGCACCATGAAAAATGGATGTGTTTGGCACAGAAGTCATTTGAACATAAAGCCCAGCCTCAGTGGAAAGGCAACCTTCAGAAAAACTTTCCAAGTAACTTAGCTCTTTCACACTAGTTTCCGCCGGGGAAGGTCAGGCTCATGTGAAAGATGGAAATTTCCTGCACAAACCTAGATGCTGATGAGATTTGTTTTTGTAGATAATCTGCAGTGGCGAAATTTTTCATAATGTCACTGCAAAATAAATTAAAATGTTCATCTTCATATGGCTGGTTCCATTGCATTAAAATAAATGTTGCAAGCTCATTTAATTAGTATAGTTAGGAATGTCTCTTCCCTGCTTCACTGACTCTCCAAATCACAAGTTAATTTGTCAAAATCAGACCATTGTTTTTCCTTCATTCTTCATTACTAGAGACAGCCCCATTTAAATAAATGTTTATGCTACAGAGAGCAGAGCAGTGAACAACCCCAAATATTTTCATAAGCCAGTGCTGGAAAAGTTTAAAACGCAGGGAGTGAAGATGTGGTTTTTTTTTCTCCCTTTGTGGTTATTGGATATTTGACTGGCTGAAAAGGTACAAAATTGAGCAGTCTGCTGTAACTGATGATGTTCCGTCCGCCATTGCTCATGTTGGCGGGCTACATCCTCTTGAAAGCAGTTTTCTTCTATGTTTTCAAAGACAAATGATGACAAAAGATACCATCTCTATAAATTACCCTCCTCAAATCATTCTCTTCAGAACCCTTAGTTAATCAATTAGTCTTGTGTTGGGAGGGAGTCTGAATGGGGGGGGGTGCATATCCTAGTTTTCTCAGATACTTGCTCATCATTACTGGCTGTGAGCAGCCAGGCATTCCTGCTGAAATTTCAAAATAATAATAATAATAATAACCAAAACCAAACTCCAGGAACTTCCATATTTCCCTCTCACTTTCTGACCTTCCCAAACCTCCAAGAAAAATCAGAACTATGCAAACATGGTAGCCATTAATACAGCAGGAGTTCCTGGCAGTAGAAGTGTGTTGGGGTTAATGATGAAGATGGGAGGGTTCACGTAATTGGCTGAGGAGCTACGAGTGTGGAGGTCTTCTGGAAGGCATCCATCAGTAATGGATGAGAGGGCTTATCAGATCATTATCAGCACCCCATACTAATGAGATGCTGCACTCCTGCTCAGGAGACTCCTCCATTGGAAAATGCCACAGGGCTTGGCTCTGGATTCAGCCCCAAGCAGGCAAAGGTTGACTTTCCTCCCTGAAGCTTTCTCTTCCTATGTGATGGAGTGATTGGACCTCCCCCATCTGGAAGTTGCAAGATAGGTTAGCCTTTTCGTTTTTTACTGGATAGAGTTTTCTTGCCCTGGTACCCATTTTCCTCAATACTCCTGCTTTGCTTGGCTTTTCCCCTTGAGGCAAATAGGAGTAAGGAGAGTGGGTGTGGCTCTTCAGATTTCTTGCAATGCTGTAAGAAAAGCTTTCAGAGTTGCCCTTTGTGTGATTCTGATAAAGTCTGACGGGTAGAATCTCTCTATCTCTCTCTCTCTTTTCTTTCTTTTCCTTTTTTCCTGAACAAATCCTTGGGAGCAACTTTGCTTCATTAATAAATTATTTGATTAACCAGAAGATTTAATTACTGTACATCGTACAAATGTGCCACCTAATGACTGTATATTGTACAAATGAACTTGACTTTCTGAAGTCAGAACTCTTGCAAGGACTCAGGGAGGCAGGAGGCAGTAGAATTCCTAGCCTGCCCTATTGATAGTTGGGGTCTATTGAGAGTAGCAGTTGATCATGAGGCTGAGCATTCATTCATTCACTCACTCACTCCTTCATTCATTTAATAAACATTGGTTGGTAGTCACTGAACTGGACCCTCACATTAAAAAAAAAAAAAAAAGCCTTCTGAATAGGCCAGTGTGCCTGTAGCCCAGTGGTCTGATCCCTGAACCATGCCACCTTATCTGCTGATGGTGCAATTTACTACAAGTACCACTTGGATCTCTGCATAGCTATGAAGCAGTCTTTGTGAACCAAGGAAATTGGAGAGCAGAACCAGGCACATAAAAGACAAGTGAACTGAACTGAGGCAGGGCAAGCATTGGCCTGGGTGGAAGTCTAAAGAAAATATGTCACTTAGAGTCTCTTCTCCTTGGGTCAGTTCATTCTACAGTGTGTTTTTCAGGGAGCATGAGAAGGGCTGACACATACTCTGTTGTTGAAAAGACCAGAAACAGAGGAATTCCAGCTCAGAAAGGCAAACCAGGGAGTAGAGGAAAAGTTTTCTTGGTTTAAAAAAAAAAAAAAGCCACCATATAATGTCAGCCTGGTCCTCTCTGTTCACAGATCAAATGCCAGACTGGATGAAGGAAGCTGGATAAACCACCCACAGCAAGCAGAGCAGTGGGCTTCGGGTAAACCTAGCCAGCTCTGGGAGGCCTCTGCCCTGGGAGACCTGGGTTCAAATCCCACACTCCACTCACCAGCTGTGAACTTAGGCAAATGATGGCTCCTTTGGGGTCACTTCTCACACATGAAATGGGGATAATAAGAACGATACATATTTTTGCATTGTTCCTGTGAGAATTAAATGAGATACCCCGTGTAAAAGTGACCTGGCACATACCAAGTACTTGACGAATGTTAATGCTCTTCTGGGGACTTTTAGAAGAGACAAAGCAGCAAAGGGGAGGACAGACAGCAGGATCAGAAGGAGAGTGAGGTAAACAGAGTGTCCTTTGAGAAAATTAATGTTTTATGCAAGCAACTTTTAAAGTCTGTCTGCTGAACTCTTCTCAAATGGGACACCGCCCAGAGACAGAAATACATCTGCCTCTGTTTTATATAAAATTCCTTTCTTTCTGATCTGAGTGATCATCTGATCAAAACCCACTTACAACTTGCAAAAAGATGAGATGCCTCCCAAGGTCATGTGCTAGTTAGCAGCCCCTCTTTGCTACCCACTCACCTCCCTTCAGACCACCACTACCCAAGGCTGCCCAGACCCTCTGACTTTTTCTCATATGATGAGGTTTCCTGATTGCTCATCATCCCTTCCCCACTTCTTTAGCCCTCTCCCATTTTACCATTTCCCTTTGAAAATTTGGTGCCCAAATAAAATATACCGGGGGCTGGGGATATAGCTCAGTTGGTAGAGTGCTTTCCTTGTTTGCAGGAGGCCCTGGGTTCAATCCCCAGCACCACAAAATAATAATAATAATAATAATAATAATAATAATAATAATAATAATAAATAAAAATAAAATAAAATAAAATATACCAAGCACTTCTGACTATAGGCAGCATAAAAGGAAAAGTGACTTTTTTTATTCTAGAAAAGTCTGTGATTCAAGTGACCTGTTGGCAGCCTCTCTGTGTTGTCCTGACCATCAGCTGAAATGCCTAGGACTTTTTATACCTGAGTGGGTGTTAGTCAGTCCCTCTCATCCTGTAGGTGTGTCACCCGTTATTTATCCTGGAAGCAGAACCTTATGTTTATCACCATTAAATTCAATGAGTTTGGGGCCATCATTTCAGACTGTCAGGATGTTTTTGCATCATAATTCTGTCACCTGGTGGGTTAGCTTTACTTCCCAGCTCAGTGTCGGGTTGTTATCCTGCCAGTCACTCACACACCTCTCCTTCTGACCCTCGAGGATAACGTGGCAGGCTTTGGTATAAGTCGCCAAAGTCTGAGCCTCCTGTTCTCACATATGCCGGACTCACAGTCACACCATCTCAAACCCCAGTGTCTCCTGAGGATGAAGGCCTTTGGAGAGGTCCCAGGAAGGAGGTGGCCACTGACTATTACCGAACATGTTCACTCTCAGTTAACACTTGGGGATGATTGGTGAACAATGGAAGCTAAGAAAGAGCAATGGTTTAAGTCTCCTAAAGTTCATGTGCTGAAAATGTAATCCCCAGGACAATGTTGAGAGGTGAGGCCTTTATGAGGGGATGGGTTAACGTTTTATCATGAGAGTGGCTTGTCATAAAGGGGGTCCTGGCCTCTCTCCGTTCCCTTACTCCCTCTCACACACTCACCATGTGATGCTTGCTGCCGTGGGATGACGGACATGGCAGGAAGGTCCTGGCCAGAGACAGCACCTGGATATTGGACTTCCCAGCCTCCAGAACAGGAAGAAATAAATGTCTTTCTTCATAAATTACCCCCTCTGTGGTATTCTTGGATAGCAACACAAAAAAGGCTGCAACAAAAAAGTTCCTTGAGACAAAAAAGAAAAAGATGGAAGGTAGATGGAAACGGAAGCAATCTTGCCCACTTCCTGCTTTTCCATGCGCAGAAATCAAGCAGTATGATGAATGAATATGGAAACACAAGAAAGTATGTGAAATTTTTAAAAATCCAGTTTAGTCAGAAGTGAAAACAGGGATTGCAATTCTCTCTTAGATTAGTTCAGTCTTTGCCACTTAGAATCCAAAAATTGAATGTCAGACAAATATAAGCCTGAAAATTTTGCTTTAATCTATATTTTGAAATATGAGTGGATATATATAGTGTAATACCACTTATGCAAAATTCAAAAACTGGGCAAAACTCACCTATGATGTTAGAAATCAGGACAGAGGTCACCTTTGGAGATGATGGTGGAGTAGTGCTCAAGAGGCTTTGAGGGAGGGTGACGAGTGGCCTTAAGTGGACTCACTCTGTGAACATTCTTCTAATCAGACAAGACTGAATCATACCTCTTTATATGTAAATGGTAAACAGAATGCCTTTCATAGGTCTCTCTTTTCTTTTTTTTTTTCTCATGGAGGAGAAAGGACAGAGGAAAATAATTTAATTAATTCATCAAGTTTCTGTGTTTTGAGTGTCTTCTACATGTGAAGTATTGCATTGATGTTCTGAAGACAAAATAAAGATGAAGCAGATGCCTAAAAGTAGCTTAAAGCCTAGTGATGGACAAATTTGTGTCAAATGTGGTTCCACTCCAAGGGAAAATGTCCTGGGTCCTAACAGGGCTCAGGCAGCTGGTCTGCAAGAAAGACCATCTGAACTGTATTTCATGTATTCAGGAATTGCATGTCATCTTTAAATGCAAATTCCTGTTTAATGACTTGTCATTTTAATACCTTACTTATATAACAAAGACTGCCTTAGATTCTACATTTCTCCTGTATTTTGGTAAGAGCTATAAGAAATTTGAACACAATACATGATATGTGATGATTGCTATTGCAGATGTAAAAATATCACGCATTATCTCATTTTTTTCAAGGGCCTAACTTTAAAAAATATTCCAAACAGGAGAATATGCTTGGGGAATTTTATAAGTCAGCTTTTGAAACTGTAGATGAATTAAAAAAAAAACTAAAAACCCTATCCACAAACTGATGAATGGATAAGCCAAAGTGTATATCCATACCCTGGAGTATTATTCAATCACACACACAAAAAGGAGTGAACTACAACACAGATGGACTTGAGAAATGTTAAATCAAATGGAAAGTACTAGATGCACCAGGCCACCCACTATGTTTCCATGTATATTAAATGTCTAGAATAGGCAGATAAATAGGGACAGAAAGTAGATTACTGGTTATCAGGGACTGAGGGAAGAGAGGAATGGGATGTAACTGCTAATAAGTATAGAGTTTCTGTTTTTGGATTATGAAGATATTCTGAAATTAGAATGTGATATAGTTGCACAAACTCTGACTAGACTAAAAACCACTAAATTGTTCACTCTAAAATGGTGAATTTTATGGTATGTGAATTATATCTCAATAAAAAATATAAGGTAATTTTTGAACATATGGACAGACTATTTTAAGTCATAAAACTTTAAACAGAAATTCTCAATGCAAATTTATGATACATTTAATGAATGAGTACTAAAAACAAATTCATGTGCATTTAGGATAAAAATAGAGGAATGGGTTTCCACTTTTGTGGAAATGAAATCAAGAGCAAAAGCACCCCATTCACTCGGGCAGTGGAGTGATCGGCCATCACCGCATGCACCTACATCCCTATGTGTCTTGACTCGAGGACGGAACTCACTCAGGGCTAGATTACCTGCATCAGTGAACAGTTTATAGACTCCTGCTTTGCTTAACCTAATTGGCAACAAAACTACTTTGGGTTTACCTCCTTGATAAGCAGCCTTTTCTCTGATCCCTGTTTGCAGAAATTCGAGAATACTTTGTACAAATCAGCCTTTACAAGTAAGGTGAGCCTTCCACTAGAAAGAGGGAAAGAATTCAAAGCAGCCAAGCAAAGGCTGGGTTAGGAAACCCAGTTAGGCCCCCAGTAATAAATACATTTATTGCTTAGACAGTAAAAAGTACTGGAGAGTTTAAAATAAATTCAGAGTTATTTAAACTTAATTTATGACCAGGAAAATAAACCCTCTCTTCCACCATTAATGTTTTTTATCTGGGCCATCAAATGTCACACGCTACTGATTTTGGATGTAAGGTCACTGGAAACAACATATCAAAGGTGTCAGCACTACAAATCAAGTGAAATTCCCTTAAAAATAAAAACGTCAGGAGTAAAATAATAGGCAATGGTTATTTCATGCTATGAAAGACTTGTAATATATCAAAGGCTTCACCTTTTTTCTACCTTTATGATGTATCACTCAGAACACTAAATATACTTCTGCTTAACAGATAAAGTAAAGAAAACAGGCATTGGAATGTGGATGGTAATAAGAACGATGACACGTAATAAGACTATCTGGAGGCACATAAACATTAGAAGGCAGACTGCTGAATACATCAAAAGACGAGCAATGATCCTGCATATATGGAGATCTGCCGTCTAGCACGTCAGTTATTTTAAGAGGGCATCTTAAAGGTCACCTAAAAAGGCGTCTTTGAATACAAATTATGTTGGATTTTGGATAAGGAAAAAAAATTAAAAAGGATGTCTTAGGGCTTGCAAAGCTAGCTACTGTAGTTCTATACAAAAGTCCAGATCCAGAAGCAGCCCTCTGGTTTTTAATTTCAAGATTGAATAAAACAGAACCAAGTGCCAATCTTCGGGGAGAAGATGAAAGATAAGGGAGACTCCGTGCAGACGGGTTCTTTATGATCCTTGTGTTATGCAGCTGACAGGCAGTGGCATTTGCCATAATGCATGGTTGCTAAATGCATTAACTCCTGGCAGTGTAAATTCACCCAGGATTATACTTTATGCAAAGGCATCTTACTAAAAGGGTTATCAAAGCCTCAGGTAGAGATGACTTTGTTTCATCCTTGTGACATATCTTACAGTGATTTTCTAGGACATTAAAGGTAAAATCTTGCTTCCTGATTCAAGGACTCATAATCTGGTGGATGAAATGGCTCTGGGGAAGGATAAAAGAGGATGGAGCCATTCACATATAAGTATAAATTTTGCCCAAGATGGTAGTAAGCAGTTAGAGAAAAGCCATAACACTTTAAGCCTCCCAAAGTCCTTTTATCATGGGGCAGGGAGAGGGAGAGGTCATGTTTCCCAACCAGCAGGTGATACAGGGCAGTAGATGACCAGCACCATCACTATAAGTTTTCCACCAGGGTCATAGCAGTTTCCCTGCCTTCCAGAAAGGTGAAGTATGGCTGACTCCATAAGAAGTTTTCCTCTTGGCTGTGATGCCTGTAGAATTTTAATGATTAAATTGTAACACACAAGACCTGGAAATCTAACTCTCTTCACTTGACAGGTGAGGAAATGAGCCCCAACCCCAACAGGGAAGAGGGTTCCTCACTTACTCTGCTCCCTGACCCTGGCCAGGTCACCTCTGTGAATGCCACATGCATATCCGTTGTGCATGAAGCAGCTGCTCAGGCTGGGAAGTGGGTTCCCTGAAACTGTTTACAAGGGCCCTTGACTTGATGTGTGTGGGGTGCATATTATTATGCCACTGAATTCTCTGAACTTCAGTTTCCCTGAGAAATTACTTAATATCTGCACCTACTGACTTTTCTGATCACCTCCATTGGGTATCTAGAAGAACACTTTCTAGGAACATGCCTGAATTGCCTGCATCATCAAGTGGTGAAGAAGTTAGTTGTTTAAATTCAAGTCTGGCTCTGACACACAGCAGCATTAGGACCTCTTACAAAAATGCTAAATCTTTCCAAATTCTGGTTTCCTTATCCTCAAGGTGGGGGTGGTAATAATAATTACCTGGTATGGAGCTGCAGAGATTAAATGGAAAGCTTTCAGTGGTGCTTGGCCTGGAATGAGGGACTATGGAATGTGGTATTTATAAAACAGAGACCCCCAAAGTCCTTCAAAGAACAAACCTGGAAGCCTCATAGGTCCTGGCCCCCTATTTTCCTGCAACCCAGCACATCAGCTTTCACCTGCAGACACAGACCTGCATTTACAAGGAGTGAGGGACTGAAGAGGGTGATATGTGGAAGGCAGACCCATCATGGACCAGGATCTCCTACCCCAGTCTGTCAACCTTCTTGAAAGATGGATGGATCCTCTGGTCAGGACAGGGTTTGATTCAGGGTCAGGTCATGAGAGACAAGAGCCTGCATGCCAGCCAGCACCCTATTTATTTGTGGATTTGGCTTATTAGAGACAAATAATGCTGAGGCAGTTCTGCAGGCATCAGATGAATTATTTATGCGTCTGATAAAATGTTTTATTGGCGATTTCCAACCTATTTAACTCTTGAGTTTTTCAGCCTGGCATGTAGAAATTCCACCGAGCACTTCCTAATCACTTTCTAAATTGTACGTTGGGGTCCCACCTTGAAAATTCATGAGCATTAGGATGACATGCAAGATGTCCATACCTAAGGATCTATAAAGAAAAAAAAAATCAAGACCAAAAAGTCTTGAGGAAAATCATTGGTTTCTACAAAATACCTATTGAAGAATTGGTGTTATTGAACTAATGAGACCTTTCAACGTCTAGAGTGAGAGATATTTAAAATCAAATGTAAAGATTCAGCACTTTTACTTATTTTCCCAAAGTTCAAGTGAAACTTTCACTTTCTTTTGGTGTGCAATTTCACTCAAAAGTAATTGCTAGCCCTGCCTTATCCTATTATTTGAAAATTCAATATAATTAGAGACATATTCTTTACTAGCTTGAATTTCTGCCCAGCTTTTTTCAGCCTGTTGCCTTTTCAAAACACTTTCTTTAAAACTTGTTTTAGTGTCACATTCTTTAAAGAAAAATAATAACTCCCAAGCACATTTTATGGGAGTTGCTCAAAATACAGGCTGCAATGCCAGAAACTAATAAACTCAAATCACACAGCTTCCATCAGAAGCCTGCCATAAACTCTTGCAGAGCGGCATGGGCACGTTTGACCTGAAAATTGAAATTCGTGTGCTATAATACATAGTTTTACTGGAGAAACTGTCACCAGGCCCTGCAATTTTAAAACCGTGTTCTTATTCTATTGGCTGTAATGCAAGTGAGCTCCTAAATATCCTTTTTTTCTCTAAAGAACCCTACTCTCCCCATCATATTACCTTGAAGCATCAGCCTTATGGGCTGGTATTTATTAGTCCTGTTTTATGGAGTGAGACTTGGTGGGCAGTGGTTTTCAGGCCAGATCCTTGAGATAAGGTGTTGTAACCTTGAGGTTGCTTTGGTTGTGGGTAGAGGGAATTTCAGGTGAGAACACCTGGGTGAGAGGCCTTAGGATGAGTCCAAGTGGGTGCCTGAAACCCACAGGTGGGTCATCAGGCTTCATGGCCCATGTGTTAAATGGCCTTCAAGGTTGAGAGCCCCAGCAAATGAGCCCATGGGTACACATGAAGCACAATGACAATGATTCTTCCAAGGCAAGCTCCTCAGAGAGCTCAATAGAAAGGCAGGCCCTTCTGGAACAGGGCAGGAGGCTGGCCCCATGGTAGCGACAGAAAAGACAGAGTGACTCTAGGGTACCTTGTTACCTGGGGCTCTGAGTCCCTGCCTGGTGGAAGAGCACAGTTGACATCACAGTTCAGACAGGGCCATTCATGGGGACTCATTTCTTAAATCTGCTTTATTTCAAGTGGTACACTGTGGAAAGAAGTGGTTTAAATACCTTATTAACTACTCATAATGGATCAGAGTATGAAAGTTTGCCTCCTGGAATCTGGTAAGTTTGTCTCTGAGGCTGAGCATTAGGATGACATGCAGATGAGGACATCTTACCTCCTAGCTTCCCAGGACAATAACATTTAAAAACTTGGGTCTAAGGATGGTAACTCTAGTCACTGGGGAGAGAAATTGAGCCTGAAAGGTGTCTTAAATTCAAATGAAATACAAAAATTTAAGTTGCATAGCCTACTTTTCCCTTCTAATATCCAAGGCTTTTTCTGAGCCTGAAAGGGAAAGGCCCATCAAGATGAAATAAGTATTTTCTTACTCTTCTGAATTCTGTCAGTGGAAGGGATGGAATCCAATACCCAGTGAAATATTCTGACCTGAACAATGCATTTTATTTTTACAATAAATGCAAATTCTAACACATTCAATTTTAGGGCCCTCTAACCTCAGGAGTATGCTTATTTAATCAAAAGTAAAGTCTGGTGGATAATTTTTCTATATGAGCAGAAGCATTCAGTATAAAGAAGAGTTGAAAACTTGAGTGTATTTTCACTTCTGCAAACCAATTTGGTTTAATTTGCAAAATTAGTTGAAGATAGAAGATAAAATCAAGCCATTTGACAACTCAGTTTAAATTATTTTAAAATTGATTTGGTTTACATTAGCCCAAAAAATTGAAAACACTTACGTATAAACTTAGTAAAGTGAGTACAAGATCTATATGAAGAAAACTAACTACAAGATTCTGATGAAAGAAATCAAAGTTCTGAAAAAATGGAAAGACATTTCATGTGCATGGGTAGGAAGACTCAAGGTTATTAAGACTGAAGTTCTTCCACATGTAGCCTTTAAACTCAATTCCAATAAAATTTTAGGAAGTTATTTTGTGGATATGAACAATCTGATTCTAAAGTTTATATGGAGGGAAAAAGACCCAGAATAGCCAACATGATATGGAAGAAAAAGAATGAGTCAGTTTAAGACTAGGTATAAAGCCACAGAAACAAGAGAGAGTGGTACAGGCAAAGAAAAGTAAATCAAAAGAACAGAATAGAGTCCAGAAATATACCCATACATATATAGTCAATTACTAAGGCAAAACAATGGAGCAAAGATCATTTTTACAACAAATGGTGCTGGAAGAACTAAATATCCACACGCCAAAAAAAAAAAAAAAAAAAAAAAAATCTAGACATTGAACTTACATCCTTTGTAAAAATTAATTCATAAACTTAAATGGATCAAAGACCTAAATATAAAATGGGAAACTATCAAACTCCTAGAAAATAACATAGCAGAAAAAAATCAAAGTGACCTTGGGTTTGGCAGTGAGTTCTTAAACACAACACCACTAAAAACATGATCCATGAAAGAAAAACTTGATGAGTTAAACTTCATTAAAAATTTAAAACTTCTGCTCTGTGTAAGACATTGTAAAAAAGAATGAAAAGACGAGCCTCAGAGTGAGAGAAAATCCTTGCAAAACACATATTGACAAAGGACTTGCATTCAAAATATACAAAGAATCCTTATAGCTCAACAATAAGAAAACAAAAAATCCAATTAAAAAGTGAACAAATGATCTGAACATACACCTCCTCTAAGAAGATACATACAGATGACAAATAAGCATGTGAAAAGATGCTCACCATCATATGTCACTAGGGTGATGCAAATTAAAATAAGGTACCACACTGGGTGCAGTGGCACATGCCTGTAATCCCAGCAGCATGGGATGCTGAGGCAGGAGGATCATGAGCTCAAAGCCAGTCTCAGCAGACTAGTGAGACCCTAAACAACTTAGTGAGACCTGGTCTCTAAATAAAATATTAAAATGGGCTGGGGATGTGGTTCAGTGGTTGAGTGTCCATGGGTTCAATCCCTGGTACCACACACACACACACACACACACACAAAAAAAAAAAAAAAAAAAAAAATCAGTATTTGCCAGGGTTGTGGGGAGAGAGGGAGGAACAGGAGGAGGACAGAGGATTTTCAAGGCAGTGAAAACTACTCTATATGATACTATACTGGTGACTATGTGTCATATGCATTTGTCCAAACCCACAGAATGTCCCTTAATGCCAACTATGGACTTTAGTTAATAGTAATGTATCAACATTTGTTTATCAATTAAAGCAAATACACTGCACTAATGCACTAATTCTAATAATCAGGTAAACTGGTGCAAGGGGAGACAAAATATAGCAAAATTCTCTGTACTTTTTGCTCAATTTTTCTGTAATCCCAAAACTTCTCTAAAAAACAAAGTCTATTAATTTTTTTTTTTTTTTTTTTTTTTTTTTTTTTTTTTTGGTACTGGGGATTGAACTCAGGGGCACTCGACCACTGGATCACATCCCCAGCCCTTTTTTTTTGTATTTTATTAGAGACAGGGTCTCACTGAGTTACTAAGTGCCTCGCCATTGCTGAGGCTGGCTTTGAACTCGCGATCCTCCTGCCTCAGCCTCCCAAAGTGCTGGGATTACAGGCGTGCGCCACCGCGCCCGGCTGTCTATTAATTTTTATTTTAAAGAAATCTTGATTTGGTGGATGCCTGTTTGGCCAGATGGTAGTAATTGCTTAAAACACTTCACTTTGCCTTGTTCTATGGATCTTGATCAGTGGTTAGTTTCCTATAAGAAGAGCTTTATTGGCCTTTCTTCAGGTCTAAATAATACACAGGAAATACTTGTAAATAATAGACAATCGATACTATCATATCTAATCTACAGATGAGAAAATTGAATTTACGAAGAAAGATGAAACAGACATGAAACATGCCTAGAATTCAGGTCTTCTGATCTCAGGTATGATCACAATTTGTGTTTATGGTTTTCCTTCACAGGAAGGGTCAGTCATTTAAAAAAGATAAATAGAGGCATGACTACATATTAAAAAGAGCTGCACCTGCTAGACACAGCAGAGGCAGATGCATTCACCACATTGGCCACTACACGGTCACATGCTGATCCCACAAATGAATTGTACACATGGTGGAGGATCTTATTTGAGGACCATGCATACCTGGTATAAGAAACTCCTGGGAGACAGAGAAGGATGAGAGGTGAGTGTGGGGACAGCAAAAGAGAGATACAGAGGAAGGACTCATATTTTCTAAACCATCATCAAGATGGATCAGGTAATGCTGCTATAACAAATGAAGTTTCAGTAGTGTAAAACAGTAAAGGTTTATTTCTCTCTCTCTATTCATGGTATTCTCTGGTGGTAGGCACATTCTACCCCATTTTGTCCCCACACAGGGTTCTGGTACTATGGTACCTCCACTCTCTGGAAGAGCAAAGAAATAGGAATTCATGACTCACACTCCTGCCCTCAAAGACTTATTATGAGAAGTGACACACATCATTTTTCCTCATAGTTCATGGACCAAAGCAAATCCCATGGAACTTCAAGGGCATGGGAAAATGGCACCCTACTCTGTCCCTGGTAGAAGGGGAAGGAAGGGATCCATACTATCATGACTGACCCTTCTGCCTCTATCAAAGTTCTCTTTTGATGTTACACACACCAAAAAGTGGATTTTATTGGAGGAGGTAGAGAACAAAGGACAAAATACAATAAAATTTAATTGGTACTCTATTTCTTTGGGCACTACTGAAATGGGAGCTAGACCAAAATGTGCCTTGGTTTGGAAAATTACATGTTTTATTGATAATGCAAATTAGTCTTAAAAATGGAACTTACAGAGAGGTTGCAAATAAGACTTGTGAGTTCCTCAGGAAAAAGCATTCAGTACTCATGAGTCAAACCAAACCCTGTAGGAAAGGATCCTCGTAGAGGCCCTAGTGAATGAGTGTGTCTTGTGGTCTTCCATGGCAAAACTCTACCCTCAGTTCTAGGCAGCTTTCCGACACAGTGATGGGATGATCCAAAGTGTTTCATCTTTGTGCAAGGGCAGTGCCAGGGCAGTGCCAGGGCAGGGGGGTAGGTTGCAGACAGGCCAAAGAAAGTGCCCAGAGACAGCATGAGAAACGTATCAGGGGGATGCTTACAAGAGATTAGTGACAGCTCCAAGAAGAGTTCAGTGGTGGTCGGCTGATAGATAGCAGTTCTCTACTTTGTGATGCTTTACCAAATAGTGCCTCCTTTCCCTCGTGATGTTTTGTCCAGGGGAGGACAGCTGGATGAGAGACAAATATCTTTTCCACACTGCCCTCAGTTCCATGCTGAGGGCTTCTATGTTAGGCTGCAGAAGCAGTGACATCATCAGCATTTGCTGGCTTAGTTTCCTTACATAACCAGCATCCTAAAGAGCAGCTGTCCTGGTGTACATGCAAGAAAGTAGCTTTCTGCAGATAGCACTAACTTGCCCTCGTTCCCAGTGTGCATAAGAGGAAGCCATTGTCCTGTAAGATATGGATCTGGGCTTTCCAGTACAGGCTTGTCATTGTTCCCTAAACTTGGAGAGGTTTCTGGAAACAGGAAGGGGGCACTTGGGGGCATGATGTTTTCCCTTTTCTCTTTGCTTTAGGGATAATGCATATGGCTTATAGGAGGAGAAGCAGGAGCTTTAGCTTGGAGGGCTCTGTCAGGATCCATCATCTTCATCAACCTCATCACTGTAAAGCACACTCACCCATCTTTTTAAATAAGACTTATCTAGTCATTAAGACAGAACTCTAGTGGACCTTACCAAAGTAACATATGAACAAATAAACTGATTTATTCAACAAACATTAAGTACCTGCTGTGTACCTGGCACTGTTCTAGAAAACAAACACAAGTTCCTATCCTGAAAGAATGAAAAAAAAAAAATTTCATTTCATGGTTATTTATCATGAAAGAGCTGATAACTCAAGCTTTTCCATTTGTACCTTAGGTAAACTGTTTCAGTCTTTGAGAAATCTGGGTCAGAACACTGCCTCCAGGGCTCAGGACAGAGGCTCTGACGCCTCTGAGGCACAGCATGAATGGGGGGGGAGAGACAAAATGCAGGGAGATGTCCTGTGTCACATCAGAGAAGGCCCTTGACCATTCTGTGCTGAATTTTGCGTTTGGTAAAATGAGGACAATGGTTCCTCCTGTTCCCACTCCTCCCAGTGTGTCCACCGATTAGTTTCCTGTGGTCTAGAAGGCTCTAAGAACCTCCTAGGATTGAGTTGTTTCAGACACAATGTTCTACTTTGAAATACCTCTTAAGAAGCCAGGCCATGACCCCAGGAAACGATCTAGCATTGTAGCTCAATTTTATTAACTTACTGAGGGACCTGCCCTCAGTTAAAGTGGGAGGGACAAAGATGAAAGCAGTTCCTGTCTTCAAATATCTCACAGTCCGGGATAGCTATGGGCTGACTGTACACCCAAAGGCAGGCCAAACTAGGTATGCTAAGACCAAGTACAAGACAAGGTCCATTCCACGGACATTCAGAGGAGGGACATTCCTGGAGAAAAGAGCATTTGAGATAAGGGATGAGATGACAGATGAATCACCAGGTTTGGGGGTAAAAAAAACTACCTTGCACAGACTGACAAGTCATAAGTACTTATTAAATACTTATTGAAAGAAGGAGTGAATGGCCTATTTTCAGTACTGGATAAATTGGGGCATTTTTTCCATGTATGAAGTGGGAATGCAATGCCAATCCCTCAGGGTTGTGGTGAGGCCTCTGAAAAAATTCATTGAAAATGCTCCCAGATCCATAGTACCTAGCACTCAATAAAAGCCTACTCTGGAGGAAAATCCTTCAGGGTGAGAGGAAGGCATGGGGATGGTGAAAGGCAGGACTATTGGGTGGCAAGATGCCAGGTGGTGTGGGACCATCAGTGGAGGAGAGAGCCGCACCAGCAGAGAGCAGGGTGAAGGTGTGTGGAGCCGTAGGGGGCAGCGACACGTAGCAGCCTAGTGGAACAGAGGACCAAGGAGGTCCTTGGGTTGAGGAAGGACCATGGTAGCTAGAGGTGATGGACAAATGGTTCCTGGACCTCTTTCGTGAAAGCCAAAGACCTCCCACATAGATGTCTTAAACATAGCCTTCCTCTGATATCCCTTGTCTCCATCCTCCAAGCCAGTTGGACTTTTATCATCTGGGCTCGGCCTCTTCTTTGAGACTCCCTTACTCCCACAGTTAGTGAGCTGTCAATAACAAGGGATTTACTTTTCTCTCTTTCCCAGGACTGGGGATTGAGCCCAGGGGTGCTCTATCACTAAGCCACATCCTCAGCCCCTTTTATTTTTTACTTTGAGACAGGGCCTCACTAAATTGCTGAGGCTGGCCTCTGACTTGTGATCCTGCTTCAGGCTGTCAGGTTGCTGGGATTACAGGCATTTTCCACCATGCTGGGTGGGATTCTACTTTTAAAAGAACTCTCTGCGTGCCTCTTCCATCACTGGGGCTCTGATTGACATCCCATCCCTCTGGACTCCCCTGGTCTCTACAATCAAGCCCATGTCCATCTACCATGTGCACCCTCAGAGGCGGTGTATCAGTTATTCCTGTCCTTACTGCATAATCCTTAACTACTCCTCCTCTTCCTCCTAGTTACCCGACTCCTCTTCTTTGCTCATTGCTTCCTCCCTGGCATTGGACCTGTGTGGAAGCCTTATCTGCCTCCCTCAATAGACCTGGGATTATTTGGTCTGTTCTCAGTAAAGTCTGGCATGAGCTTGGCACGAGGCACACATCAACGGATAGATGCATTTTTGATGCAGGAGTGAGTAGCTCCCAGCCTCCCTGCCCACATCCAAATGACGGTGCTACTTTTCCTGATCAGAGCACAAAATCTTGGAAATCTCATCACGTTACAAAATGATTTCACCTTCCTATCCTTTGCTCCCCACAACTCTAGGGAGTGTTAGAGAATTTAAGAAGGATATATGACTTGCCTAAAATCCACAGATATGAGAGTGGCATTGGAACCCCGGTGGGTACCACTTCACCCACTGTGCTGGCTGCCTGCTGAGAAACTGCGAAACTTGTCATAACAGCTCTGGAGCCACCCTTGTTGCCTCATTTTGCCTTTGCTTTGACGGTCATAACCAGGGTCCCCACCAATTACCCACCTCCCAACCCAAATGCTGAGAAAATGGTTTTCTCTACCTTCCCTCCATCCCCATGGGACCCTCTACACTGCCTTCTCCCCACACACTCGGGATCCTGCTTCCTTCCTCTCCTTCCACTCCACTCTCTTTATCCCAAACTGCTTCCCTGCAATGGTCCCAGTTCTGTACATTTCCCCCCCCCCCCCCTTGTTTTAAAGGAAAAAAGAAAAAAGAAACCAGCTCTTCTCCCAGAAGGATTTGCCATTAAAATCCCTTCATACAGGCTGGGGATGTGGCTCAGCGGTAGAGCGCTTGCCTGCACGTGCGCGGCCCGGGTTCGATCCTCAGCACCACGTAAATATAAATGCATTCATTGTGTACAACTAAAGCAAATAAATGAATATTAAAAAAATTTTTTTAAAAAAATATTTTTTAAAAAATCCCTTCATAAGTAGTTCATTTTAGAAAGACATTCTGGAAGGAACTGGACCTGTCTGTTACACAGGACGGTGGAAGGGGCATGTGGTGTTGAGAAATCTGGGCCTTGGTGCCTGATCTACCTGGATGGGTGTGACTCCTATGAGGGGACCTTGTCTGGGTCTGCAGCTGATCACATAAAGCACATACTTCCCCAGGTAGCTTTCTCTGCCAACCACCTGGATTCTTTCCAGCAGGTCTGAACGCACAGTCTTCCATTTGAACTCAGGTGCTGCCGCTTACCAGCTATGTGGCTTGGGTGGCTTTTTTCTCCACTCTCTGCCTCAGTCCTCAGCTGTAAACTGGAGATAACAACTGTCAACGCACAGAGATGGGGGAGGCTTTTGTCCGGGCATGCAAAGTATGAAAGCATCCTAGATGCTCACCATTTTTATGATTCCAGTGGGTGTTGGTTTGTATAGGACATCCTCACAGTATCCTCAGCCTGCTGTCCTTCTCTGACACATACATTTAAGGTTCTCATAAAGACCCATGTCGTCCTGTACACATGGTGCTGTGTGCAGAAGGCTGATAGCATGACATCCAGCGCGAATCATCCTGCTGCCCGAGGACACCAGTTGGCCACATGATGGAGAAATGGGAGCCAGAGCAGGATGAGGTGAAGAGGAGGAGGAAGTCCTGCAGAAAAACAGGGAAGAGGAAGGATGATGTCAGCCCTTGGCCCAAGTCCTCTGGTATGTACTGATGCCCACTGCTCTGTCCTAGGGTAGGGCTCAGCAGTGTGTGTGTGTGTGAGTGTGTGTGTGTGTGTGTGTGTGTGTGTGTACATGCAGGGAGAGGGATATAAGTGTTCAGTGAGATCTTTCTGTTAAGGTAGCTCACAATCTAATGAAGAGGCTGAGACTAGTTTAATTCAATTCAGAACAGGGCACTTGAAAAGTAGGAACATATGAAGTGCAAGGAAGGAACCTAGTCCTGTGCAGGGTCTCACCTCCTGCTGGAGGTGGCAGCTGAGATAGAACTTTAAATAAATAGCAGGGACTGCAACATTCATCCATTCACTCCTTCAGAAAGAATTTATGGAGGACCTGCTACACGTCAGGCACTGTGCTAGATCTTTGGGAAGTAATGACAAACAAAACCAGAGATCCCAGGTGTGGCATGGAGAATATTTGGGACAAAAGAAACAGGAAAAGCAAAGGTCCAGGGGCAGGAAATCACAGGTCAGAGTGTGGCTAAGGTGACAGAGAGGAGGAGGCAATGAGGCAGGCAGTGGGAGCCATGGCTAGGACGATTCAAATACCAAGCTGTGCGCTTGACCTTCATTCACAGATATAATATACAGAGGCAGGTCTGGAAACATGTAGGCCCACTGAGGAAGGACAGCATGGGCAGGGCTGCAGCTGGTCAAGGCTGATCTGGCTGCAGCCAGCAAGGCAAGGACAGGAGAGGTAGAGCCAGAGGGAAAGTTGAGTTAGGAGAACAGCACAGTCCCAGTGCCCAACTGGAAGGGTTGGCAGGACAAGGGTGGTGCCCATGCAGGTCATTGTGGATAAGAAAGAAGCCAATGACCTGGGAGTGGAGACTTGGGTCACTGCCAGCCCACCTGCCTGTCTCTTCCAGGTTGGTACCCTGGGCCTCAGTTTCTTCATCCACAAAACAAACACACACCATGTTTTGAGAAGCATAAGCAAGCTACAGAAATTGCTAGACACTGGATCGTCACCACTGGGCATCATGTGGGAAATATAAGGACTGTCACTTATTGAACATTTCTTGACTTATTTGCATCCTGCAGGTCCCATAGATATACAGATGAACTTGAACTCCACCCTTGGTGACTGGAAAGAGTCGCTGGGGAGTCAGAAATATCTTTTGAGGGGGAAATGGAGAGTGGTTTAATGGGTATAGAGTTTCTGCTGCACTTACTGAGAAGCATTTAGAGGTCAGTTGCCCAGCAATGTGAATGTACTGGACACTACAGACCTGCACGCTTAAAATGGTTAAGATAGTAATTTTATGTTATGGTATTGTAACCACAATTTAAAATAAAATAAAAATATTAAATGAAATAGATTTAAGAGGAAATAACAGTTTTAAATGCCTTTACAGTTTTAGGTCTTTGTTGCCAAATACATGATGGGAGTCATTTAAAGAAATAAGAGAATCTATAGGATTTTTTTCATTCCTTGATTAAGTCCAGCTTGCTCTTGCCTCCAGGTTCTGTTCTACCTGTTCTTCTGCCTGGAACATTCTTCCTCCAGATCTTTCTATGGCTGACTCCTTATTCAGGCCTCAGCTAAAATCTCCTATTACCAGAGAGGACTTTCTGTACCACTGTGTTGTTAATAACCCCACCTTATGTTGTGGCTAAAATCTGCACGTTAAGATTTTGTTCACCAAACCACTTTTTATTCTTTATCTTTTGTTTGCTTATTTTCTGACTTATTTCTGTGACAGAGACAGACAGGTGTTTACTCTATTCTTTCCTTCTTCTTTAGTAGCTAAGCCCCACATTTTAGCCAGACACCTAGTCACCAAGATAAAACCTCATAACCCAGCCTCCCTGGCAGGGAGGGATAGCCATATGACTCAGTTCTGACTCAAATGTAAGTGGAAGTGTTCTTAGAAAGAAGGGGCACAGTCATCTTGTCTTCTCTTTTCCCCTCTGTTGACTAGAATGTGACACGATTGCTGGGTCTTAAGCAGCTATGTTGGACTCTGAGGTGAAAACCTCCTGCTAAGGAGAACAGAGCTCCAAGATAAAAGGAGCCTGAGTATTTTATGATCCATGTCATGATAGGACCCTACCAGCCCTAGGTCATATCCTCCTGGACCTCTTTAATGGGAGAGAGAATTAGGTTCTAACTTGATTGAGTTATTGTTACATTGGGGCTTCTGTCATTTGCAGCAAACTGACTCCCAACTTATGCTAATCCTACCCCTGCCCCCACATCATTGGATATAAACTCTATAAAAATAGGGATCTTGTCTGCCTCACTGGACACAGGAGCACTGGATGCTCCAGTACTAGAACAAAACCTGTGCATAGTAATTATTCGGTAAGCACTTATTTAGTAAATAACTTGCTTGAATAACTTGTTTCTCTTCATACTTAATTTCTTCTTTCCAATGGCTCCTTTCTCTCTCTGCACAGTGTGATTTTATTTCTTTTTTTCCCCTATGGTTTCTTTTTTTTTAATTTTTCTTTTTTTATTTATAACAGAGTTTATTTCTCTTTTGACCTCCCTCAAATCCTCTCCTTTTTACATGTCCCTAAAAATCCAGGCATTTCCCAGACTTTGTCCATAGCTGAAGTGGAAAGTGCTAGACTTTCCCACAAAACTTCTTGCCCACAAAACTTCTCCAAGTGCAACTGTCTGAATCACAGGCTGCCTATGGCCATATTTAAATTCACATGTTCCTGTCTTACCTGATGGGACCAGGGATTATCATGTGAGCCAGAGGTGGCCAATCCATACAATTGTTGGGAACCTATGTCTTGGCTTGGTATGGAAGAATGAACTGTATTAAGAGATTCCTCCTATCAGGAATAGTTCTTCACCTTGATTATAGATTTTCTTTAGATGAAAAAGATTGATAAATACATAAAAGAAAAAGTACCCCCCAAATATTACCAGTTTAAATATTATTATATACAGACATGAAATTCCTACCCAGGCCTGTCTAAGAAATCTTATCCTTAAGACATCAGAATTAGCAGTGAGGTGCACATTTTTCCTGATTTATTTTTATTAAACAGGTATCCATTAATACAAGTTTATGTACAATACACACACACACACACACACACACACACACACACACACACACCTCTACACAGAGCCTGCAGTATAGAATCTCTTCGGGACAGAAGATGTAGCTTTATCAGGGAACTGATCAGTGTATTCCTTGAATGGATGGCTAATATGCTATTTTATAATTCTCCACTGATTCAATATTCAGGATGTTTTAGGGAACATTCTTAGATATATAGATTTACAAACTTGTAAGATACTGACTGAAAAATGGGATTGCAAAGGCAAAGGATTAATTTAAACAATTTTTAGCAAATGTTGTCAAATTAATATCCAAAATGGTTGCTGCAAGTTTACACCCCCACTCACATACATGAGAATTTCTGTTTTCTCACACTGTCCTTAGCACGGGCTCTTGCCATTCTTTTAAATCTGTGTCAATTAACTAAAAAGAAAATAGTGTCTCCCAGTGATGGGGTGAGATGATGGTGAGATGAGGAGACCTTTTGTACTTCCGAGGAAACTCAGGCACATTCTTAGAAGAGGCTGAGACTGAGGCTGGGCTCCCACCAGCTGGAGGCCCTGGTGTCACCTTGGAAGCCATGTAACCTTCTAGCTTCTCCCCTTGTCCTCATTGTGGGTCTTCCTTCCAGCTTCCCTTTTCATACCTCTCTTGGCTATAAAACACCTTCCACACAGTGCCCAGCTGCCACTTCCATCTCCAGGTGTGTAAACTAACACAACTTTCTACCTAGCCCCCCAAAGAGAATCCTGTAGATTTTCTTATTTCTTCAAATGACTCCCACCATACATCTGGCAATAAAGACCTAAAACTATAAAGGCATTTAAAATTGTTATTTCCTCTTAAATTTACTTTCATTTAATATTTTCATCTTATTTTAAATTGTGGTTACAATACTATAACTTAAAATTACCATCTTAACCATGTTAAGTGTGCAGGTCTATGGTGTCCAGTACGTTCACATTGCTGGGCAATTGACCTCCCTACCCATTAAACCACTCTCCATTTCCCCCTCGAAAGACATTTCTGACTCCCCAGTGACTCTGTCCAGTCACCAAGAGTGGAGTTCAAGTTCATCTGTATTCTGTGGGACCTGCAGGATGCAATGAAAAACAGCCACATCCTAGGGGACTCAGGAGGGTCAGAGCACAGACTGGGTTGAGAATGTGTGTGTATGACAGAGGGCAAGGGAGAGATGGACACAGACACAGACAGGCAGAGGCTTAGTACCTCACTCAGGTGTGTCCTCATCTCTCCTAGACATTTCAGAGTCAATAGCAAGTGAAGCAGGGTGTGGCGACTCTCTCCTGTAATCCCAGCGCCTCGGGAGGCTTAGGCAGGAGGATTGTGAGTTCAAAGCCAGCCTCAGCAAAAGGGAGATGCTAAGCAACTCAGTGAGACCCTGTCTCTAAATTAAATACAAAATAGGGCTGGGGGTGGGGCTCAGTGGTCAAGTGCCCCTGAAATCAGTCCCTGGTACCAAAAAACAAACAGCAAATTAGAATAAAACTTTAAAAATAAATAAATAAATAAGAATAAGTGGATGAGCAGAGTAGAAAGTCAGGGATGACAATGTAATCAAACTTATTTGATAATCATTATATTAAATTCTCCATTACTCAGAGCTTTGCTCCCCAGCATCTGTCAACGCCCACTGGAATTCCATGCTACCTTTATTGAGTGGGAACTTGGGCTCTTTGTCAGGTGTCGATGATTTTGCCGCATTTCTGTGGCATAACAATATGTTCTGATTCAGCCTCCAGGCCATGCCCTTTATGTTTCCATAGGCTAAAAACTGGGATGCAAACAGTAATTTTATCCCAAGGCAGCTTGGCCAGAAGATGGAGGTCGTTAAGGATTGCACAAATTTTCCACTCAAATTTAGGTGGGGCCCGACTCCAATGAGCCAAATTATTTTGCAAGTACCATGGAATTTAATTCTCACAGTATCCTAGACATTGAGCAAAAGGGCCTTATTCCCACCATACAGGTGGAAAGGAGAATTGAAACACAGGCAGGTGATTAACTGACATAGGGTTAGGTCGCAGGTGGGCGGCAGCACCTGCCTCTCTGCTTCCCGCTGTGTGCTTTGCCGGCTCCATCCCACGCCTCCCCAGCGGGGCTGCTAGCACATCAGCCTCAGGTCCCTGAAGGGAAACAGCCAGGGGATCCTTGCTGTCCTCACTGAGGGTGACTGACCATCCCAGTTTCCCCAGGACTGGGAGATTTCCTGGGTGGGAGAGTTCCAGGCAAACTGGGACAGTGGTTGTCCTCTCTGGAACAGTCTGGGGACACATGACAGGTACTTAGATAAATAGGAACTGCAGAGGTGGGTGAAAAGGAAACAAGTCCCCTTTTCACAAATGCTTTGTAATTTGCTTTGAAAACAGGACAGCTCAAGGCGAAAGATTAGAAGGAGACACACAAGTCTAGAGAGAAACTCTTCCCCCGTCCCCACCCTGCCAAAAATGAGTTCAGAGAGCCTGGAATTGGCCCAGTTCCCCCCACCCCCCACCACCCATGGGCTCAGCCTCCTCCACCCCAGCTGCCCACAGCTTAGCTGCCACCTCTCACTTAGGAACACACAATGTTGGCCACCCAGTAGGGCTACATGTTTCATTCCAATCAGAATGAGAAAAAAGGCAGCACCGAACCAACCAAGAAAAGAGGCTTCATCCCCACCTTAGTCTGTGTGTATCAGAGAAGCCCCTTGCAAGGTGGCATGTGTGTACATTTATGGCCACCACAAAGGTGGTGAGTGGATTTGTTCCCTTGTTTTTATTTTCTTTTCTTCATGTGAGGCATCCCTGAAGCTAAGTTCATGGTTTTTATGTGTGACACACTCTACCCTTTGGAACCTGAGGGATATTCAGGGTGTGGAAAGGATTAAGCACACTGGCCCCCGGGATTTCTGATTCACACAGGAGGACAACAGCATTCAAAGGAGAGTTTGGAGCAAGTGCCCTATTTTGAGGCAATGCTACCACAGAGTTCCTATCTTTTATTAAAAGTTTAAAGGCAAAGGGAGAACACTGAAGGATCCCATGAAAGCCTTTGCTCTGGAGGAGCAAAACAAATCTATGACCTCACTGGGTACATGAAATTGTAGCCAAAGGATTAAAGGATATGAATGGAGAGTACAAACTTAAGAGTTTCTTTCAATTATCTTCCGGAAAGTTCCTGCAAGCCACATGCGCCTCTTTTATTGCTAACAAAAGGGGATTATGCTTGAATCCCTTCCAGTGTCTGTTTTTTTCCATCTCCACAGTGAACATTCTGCTCTCAGCTACACAGGTGCACGGCACAGCACCGTGATATCTCATAAAACCAGCTCCAGCGAGGCGTTCACAGACACAATGGTTGAATTTATGAGACTCACATCAGCGAGTCTCTGCGGGAGGCGGGGCTGGCGCAGGGGACAGGTTAAGGAGCTCCCTGTGTTACTAGGTCATGTGAAACACTGGCCAGGTGTCTTGACAACACACTTCCCACTAGTAAACCTGGGTAATGTGTGAAAAACAAGACCTTGAATCAACTTTCAAGGTAGACAGCAATCTCATCTGCCAGACAGCAAGACTGTCCTAGTAAGGACTCTGGGAAAGCTAGCTTCAATGGCGGGCACCTTTCTGGGTTAGGCAGGAAGCAGAACTAGGCAAATGTTTGCTTCACCTGAGACCAAGTATAGAATTTTATCACAAAGTTCAAAGTCTCCTTGAGCACAGCCTATGGGGTCAGGGAGACCCAGGTTCCAGTTCCAAGTTGCCTATTTCCTAGTGATGTGGCAAAGGGCAAGTCACTGAACTGCTCTCTCCTCTTCTCTGTACCATGAGGAGTGGTTTCCCACCTGCACTATTGTGTGAATGGGTGAGGTGGTGTGTAATACTTGGCCTGCAGTAAATACTCAGGAGCAGTTGGGCTACCAATAAAATAAGGTATGAAAAGGGAATCGTTGTGCATTGACTGGGTTTTTTCCCAAACTGTTCTCACAGAAATCTCCAGAAGCCCATACCAGAGCAGGCTGAAGTTCAGAGACTGTTTCCAGGCCCTCGCTGACTCTCAGGCGGGCACCCCTCTGTGATCCCATCTCCTTTGGCATCCTCTCTTTTAACGAATTTGTCCCCCTCCCACTTCCATCTCTGCTGCTCCTGACAGGGCTTGTAGTATTGGCTGAGCCACTTGAACTTCTAGAGCCAGCTGGGTGCACAGAGCCTCACAAGATGGTCTATTTCCTGGCTTGCTCTCCATTCGCTGCCATTTCTGGATGAAAAGAACGCAGGTGGCCTGGCATGGGATGCTATCTGTGCACATCACACAGTCAGCATTGCACATAACCGAGGCATTATTCTCCTGAGGACAGCAGACAGCCAAGTCCTGGAAACTCCCTCAGAAGGCCCTGTACGGGTTGACTTGGAAAGAGAAAGAGCTAAGAGGAGAGTGCATGTGATGAATGGTTCATTGCATCAAGGCACCATTAGAAAAATAATTAGAAGATAAGAGAGAATGAAAAGAAAGAAATGTGGCAGCTCCCCCTGGCCCAGTCACTTCCTCTTGAATCCAAGAAGCTGCGAGACATGATTTAACATGACACATGAAGGTGCCGGCATTGCTTGGGCTCCCAGGCACAGTGTATTCCAACGGCTTTATGTGCCATGATGCCAGTGGCACTTCTCAGAGCCCAGGCTGAATGGACACCACCCAGAAGCCCTGCAGGCCAGTGGTCACCCTTCCGACCAGAACTCTGCTGGGAACCTGGGTAGAGAACTGAGAAGACCTGAGTTAGCTGATCCTGCTCTTTTTGTACCTCTATAAAGAGGTACTGCAAATAAATACTTTGAATCCAGGGTTTTGCAGATTGGTCTTTTTGGCTTTCCTTCTTAGTCTCCATGGGCAAAATGAAATGCAGAATCAGAGTGCAACTCCTAACAACCTGCTTTTGTTAACTCCACCTGATTGTTCACCACGTTAACTACATTTTCTGGAAACATCTCAACTCTGAATTTCATAGATCCTGGGTAGAAGGCTTCAAAGAGAACACTTTTGTGCCTCTTAAATCATGTCATTAAACATGACAGGCATTCACGGGATTTCTCCTATTCTCAAAGCCCTGTGCTTGGGAACTTCCTGTGTGGAGGGCAGACAGACACAATCCTAACTCCAAAGCCAGTACACTGGGCCAAAGTACTAAAAAAGTTCAAACACAGGCTATGGGGCATAAAGAAGACATTGGTCTTCCAATTTGTTGGACTGTTTGTACTTTCTAGAACTGTGTCTTGTTCACCACATGTATCAGCATCTTGCACTTGCTCTGTTCTGCCTGGCCACAGGTGACACTTGGACAACACTGGCCACATGAATGCTGTGTGGAGGAAAGGGTAGCTGGGTGTGGAGGGCAAGAGAATTCCAGAAAGTAAAAACAGCTCTGCCAAGGCTTGCAAGATTTGTCAAGGAATAGCAAATACCTAATATAATTAGAGCTAGGAGAGGAAGGTAGAGGAGGGATAACCAGAATAGATAAATCCAGAATGGTGGTGAAGGTTCTAGAGGTTGGGGCAGGGAGGTGTTTGCATATTAAAAACTGTTTTCCAAATATGTTTTAGAAGAGTTGACAATGGTGACATCATTCAGAATGCAATCTAGAAATAACTTTGTTGGATCTTCCTGAGTCATCTTCTCTCTCCCTCCCCTCACCCGTCAAGGCAGTGAGCACAATGTTCCATGTGCCATAGGTGTATATGAAGCCTGAAGAAAACAAAAACAGACTGTTTTCTGGAACTGCCTAAGTGCAGTCATTGGAGTCATGTAATGGAGGAAATGAAATGTTCTCATGCATATGTTTCATGATGGATTTAAAGATGGTGGGTTTGGGAGCCAATAAACTTGATTTTAAATCTAGACCCTGTAACTTTCTGCCCGGTCACCCTGGGCAACATACTTTTCCTTGTTGAGCCCTGACTTCCTCAAGTATAATGCAGCAAAGAATCATTTCAGTCTCATCTGCCCATCATGAAGATGAAAGAAAATACAAAGATGGTGCCCAGTGCAGAGGAGAAGGTGTGCAGTGTATGTGAGTTCTCCTCCTCTCTTTTTTTTGTGTCAAACCTGCTTTCATGCTGTAATGCAGTTAAAAGTTTATGATGTTCTAAACCTGATTTTCTGATTTAGGGGCAGTAAATTGTAAGTCACTGCTATTTTTCCAGAAATGACATTCTTTAGATTGAAGGCTGTGAGTTATTTTTCAATTGCATTAGATTCTATTTATTGCATTTCTACTAAGACACAAGTGTATCTGGGAAGAAAGTACAATGGCTGATTCCAACTATTAAAGCTACCTGTGGGAATAACAAGTCTGAGAACTTTGTCCACACATTACCCCCCGAGGACTCAGGGGGACCTTCATTAGCAAATGTGTCTGACAACTTTTTGTATAATATCACTGTGCTCCCTCATTTCAATACCTGTGGCCTTGTAGAATCTTCCACAGACAGCAAAACTGAGCACATTACAGTTAATCTGTGATGGGGCATAAAGATGTGTAAGCTGCATTGTAACTGACATGGTAACAGGGGTATTAGAAACCTAGAATATTCTAAAGGGAAATCCCACACATAACACTGTCAGTATCACTCCTTCAGCTCAGGTGAAAGACCAGTGGGCACACCAACCCAGAGGAAGGCACACTCAAAACTCCTGAAGATGTATTCTATTTTTCTTAATGTAAAACATTTAAAAAAAAATGCATGTACTAGCTGACCAAAGCTGACAGAGGTCTTCAGGTGCTGACCTCAGCCTGGGCAAGGAGAGATTGGTTGAATCCTTACACTGCTACCTGGACAGTTAGAAACATCTGGCTAGTTGATAATTCTATTCAAGAAATAGTAAGTGTGACTTTAAGAGCTAAGCGGGGAGTCCCGCCAACCTCTGCCCCAGAGCAGGAGCCAGCAAGGACAGACCCGCCAACTCTGCTGAGTCCAGGTGGGCCCAGGGCAGTCTCGGGATCCTGCATTGGACTGATGCCAGGCCCAGCAGACAACCACAGGAGCTCAGACTCAACCAGTTTGACCCACACCAACCTGCGTGGACCCAGCCCCAGGTAGCATACTTTGAGGGACAACGGCAGGTTCTGATAGCCCCAACACTAAGGGGAGGCACAAACAACCTGCAAGGATATTATAAGACTATAGAGAAGAAACTGTAATATCTCAGATCTACACTGCAAGAAAGTAAGGCAAATAGACAACATGAAAAAACAAGGGAGGAAAGTACCCCAAACAAACCAGGATTCTACAATAACAGAACCCATGCTCAGTGAAGTCGATGAGATGTCAGAGAAGGAGTTCAGAGGGTTCATAATTAAAATGATCTGTGAATCAAAGAATGACCTAAATGAGCAAATACAGGCAAAAATTAACCACTACAACAAAGATATAAGAGTGCAAATACAGGTAGCAAAAGATTACTTCAAAAAAGAGATAAAACTCTAAAAAAAAAAAGTCAGAAATCCTTGATATGAAGGAAACAATTAACCAAATAAAAATCACAATTGAAGGCATCACCAACAGACTAGATCAACTGGAAGAAAGAACTTCAGACAATGAAGACAAAGTATATAATCTTGAAAATAAAGTTGACCACACAATGAAGATAGTAAGAAACCATGAACAGAACATCCAAGAAGTATGGGACAGCATCAAAAGACCAAATCTAAGAGTAATTGGGATAGAGGAAGGCACAGAGTTTCAAACCAAAGGAATGCACAACCTCTTCAATGAGATAATATCAGAAAATTTCCCAAGCATGAAGAATGAATTGGAAAACCAAATACAAGAGGCATATAGGACACCAAATGTACAAAATTACAACATATTTAGCATACAGAACAAGGATAAAATTTTAAAGGCTGCAAAAGAGAGGAATCAGATCACATATAGGGGGAGACCAATTCTTATCACAGCATATTTTTCAACTCAGACACCCAAAGCTAGGAGATCATGGAACAATATATTCCAAGCTCTGAAAGAAAAGGGATGCCAACCAAGAATCTTATACCCAGCCAAATTAAGCTTTAGATTTGAGGACAAAATAAAAACCTTCCACGATAAACAAAAGTTAAAAGAATTTACAAGTAGAAAGCCAACACTACAGAACATCCTTGGCAAAATATTCCATGAAGAGGAAAAGAATAACAATGATGAAAATCAACAGAGAGAGGTATAACACTAAAGGAAAAAACAATCAGAAGAGAAACCATGTCAAGTTAAATACCAAAAATAAACAAAAATGGCTGGGAATACAAAACACATCTCAATAATAACTCTCAATGTTAATGGCCTAAACTCACCAATCAAAAGACATAGACTAGCAGATTGGATCAAAAAAACAGACCCAACAATATGCTGCCTCCAAGAGACTCATCTCATAGGAAAAGACATCCATAGGCTGAGGGTGAAAGGTTGGGAGAAATCCTACCACTCACGTGGACTGAGGAAACAAGCAGGGGTTTCCATCCTCATATCAAATAAAGTTGACTTCAAGCTTAAGTCAATCAAAAGGAATAAAGAAGGACACTATATACTGCTCAAGGGAACCATACACCAACAAGACTTAACAATTATATATGCCCCAAACAATGGAGCATCCATGTTCATCAAACAAACTCTCTTCAAGTTTAAGAGTCAAATTGACCACAACACAATAATTCTGGGTGACTTTAACACACCCCTTTCACCACTGGATAGATCTTCCAAACAAAAGCTGAACAAAGAAACTATAGAACTCAAAAATACAATACACAACTTAGACTTAACTGACTTATATAGAATATTTCATCCTTCAACAAGCGAATATACTTTCTTCTCAACAGCACATGGCTTCTTCTCTAAAATAGACCATAGACTATGCCACAAAACAACTCTTAGCAAATATTAAAAAGTAGGGATACTATCCTGTATTCTGTCAGACCATAATGGAATGAAATTATAAATCAATGATAAAATAAGAAATAAAAGCTACTCCAACACCTGGAGATGAAATAATATGCTACTGAATGAACAATGGGTTGCAGATGACATCAAAGAGAAGATCAAAAAATTCTTAGAGGTGAATGAGAACACAGACACAACATATCGAAACCTCTGGGACATTATAAAGGCAGTTCTAAGAGGAAAGTTCATTGCATTGAGTTCATTCCTTAAAAGAAGAAAAAGTCAACAAATAAATGACTTAAAATTACATCTCAAAGCTCTAGAAAAACAAGAACACTCCAAAACCAAAAGTGGTAGAAGACAGGAAATAATTAAAATCAGAGCTGAAATTAATGAAATTGAAACAAAAGAAACAATTGAAAAAATTGACAAATCAAAAAGTTGGTTCTTTGAAAAAATAAATAAAATGGACAGACCCTTAGCCAGGCTAACAAAGAGAAGGAGAGAGAAAACTCAAATTACTAACAAAAGCGATGAAAAAGGAAATATCACAACAAATAATACATAAATGCAGGAAATAATTCAAAATTACCAGAGGCATCAACAAATTCCTAGAGTCATATGATCTGCCCAAATTAAAGCAGGATGATATACACAATTTGAACAGACCAATTTCAAGCGATGAAATAGAAGATGCCATCAGAAGCCTACCAACCAAGAAAAGCCCAGGACCAGATGGATACACAGCTGAGTTCTACAAGACCTTTAAAGAAGAACTGATACCAATACTCTTCAATTTATTTCAGGAAATAGAAAAAGAGGGAGCACTTCCAAACTCATTCTATGAGGCCAATATCAGCCTGATCCCAAAACCAGGCAAAGACACATCAAAAAAAGAAAACTTCAGACCCATATCTTTAATGAACATAGATGCAAAAATTCTCAATAAAATTCTGGCAAAACGGATACAAAAACATATAAAAAATATAATACACCACGATCAAGTGGGGTTCATTCCAGGGATGCAAGGATGATTCAACATACAGAAATCAATAACTGTAATTCATCACATCAGTAGACTCAAAGATAAGAACCATATGATTATCTCAATAGATGCACAAAAAGCATTTGACAAAATACAGCACCCTTCATGTTCAAAACACTAGAAAAACTAGGGATAACAGGAACATATCTCAACATCGTAAAAGCTATATATGCTAATCCCCAGGCCAACATTATTCTAAATGGAGAAAAATTGAAAGCATTCCCTCTAAAAACTGGAACAAGACAGGGATGCCCTCTTTCACTACTTCTATTTAACATAGTAATTGAAATGCTGGCCAGAGCAATAAGACAGACGAAAGAAATTAAAGAGATATAGATAGGTAAAGTTGAATTCAAATTATCATTATTTGCTGATGATATGATTTTATACCTAGAAGATCCAAAATAAATTCCACCAGAAAACTTCTAGAACTCATAATGAATTCAGCAAAGTAGCAGAATACAAAATCAACACCATAAATCTAAGGCATTTCTATATATCAGTGACAAATCCTCTGAAAGGGAAATGAGGAAAACTACCCCATTTACAATAGCATCAAAAAATAAATAAATAGGGGCTGGGGCTGTAGCTCAGTGGCAGAGCGCTTGCCTAGCATTCGCAAGGCACTGGGTTCGATCCTCAGCACCACATAAAAATAAACAAATAAAGACGTTGTGTCCACCTACAACTACAAAAAAATTTAAATAAATAAATAAATAAATAAAATACTTGGGAATCAACTTAACCAGAGACATGAAAGACCTTTATAATGAAAACTATAGAACATTAAAGAAAGAAATTATGGAAGACCTTAGAAGATGGAAAGATCTACCCTGTTCTTGGATAGGCAGAACTAATATTGTCAAAATGACCATACTACCAAAAGCACTATACAGATTTAATGCAATGCCAATCAAAATCCCAATGACATTCCTCATAGAAATAGAAAAAGCAGTCATGAAATTCATCTGGAAAAATAAGAGACCCAGAATAGCTAAAGCAATCCTTAGCAAGAGGAGTGAAGCAGGTGGCATCACTATACAAGACCTTAAATTACACTACAGAGCAATAGTAACAAAAACAGCATGGTATTGGCACCAAAATAGGCTGGTAGACCAATGGTACAGAATAGAGAACACAGAGACTAACACATATAATTTCAGTTATCTTATATTAGACAAAGATGCCAAAAATGTACATTGGAGAAAAGATAGCCTCTTCAACAAATGGTGCTGGGAAAATTGGAAATCCATATGCAACAAAACGAAATTAAACCTCTATCTCTCACAATGCACAAAATTCAACTCAAAGTGGATCAAGGATCTAGGAATTAGACCAGAGACACTACACCTAATAGAAGAAGAAGTAAGCTCTAATCTCCAACATGTTGGATTAGGCCCCAAATTCCTTAGTAAGACTCCTGTAGCACAAGAATTAATATCAAGAATCAATAAATGGGATAGATTCAAATTACAAAGCTTCTTCTCATTGAAAGAAACAATCAGTGAGGTGAATAGAGAGCCTACTAATTGGGAACAAATCTTTACCACATGCACGTCAGATAGAGCACTAATCTCTAGACTATATAAAGAACTTAAAAATCTTAACACCAAAAAAACAAATAACCCAATCAATAAATGGGCCAAGGAATTGAACAGACACTTCTCAGAAGAAGATATACAATCAATCAACAAACACTTGAAAAAATGTTCAACATCTCTGGCAATTAGAGAAATGCAAATCAAAATGACTCTAAGATTTCATCTCACACCCGTCAGAATGGCAGCTATCAAGAACACAAACAACAATAAATGTTGGTGAGGATGTGGAGAAAAAGGCACACTCATACATTGTTGGTGGGACTGCAAAATGGTGCAGCCAATATGGAAAGCAGTATGGAGATTCCTTGGAAAACTTGGAATGGAACCACCTTATGACCCAGCTACCCAATCCTCGGTCTATACCCAAAGGACTTAAAAACAGCATACTACAGGGACACAGCCACATCAATGTTTATAGCAGCACAATTCACAATAGCTAAACTGTGGAACCAACCTAGATGTCCCTCGGTAGATGAATGGATAAAGAAAATGTGGTATATATACACAATGGAGTATTACTCAGCAATAAGAGAGAATAAAATCATGGCATTCGCAGGTAAATGGATGAAATTGGAGAATATAATGCTAAGTGAAGCTAGCCAATCCCCAAAAAGCCAAATGCCAAATGTTTTTCCTGATATAAGGAGGCCGATTCACAGTGGGGTTGGGATGGGGAGCATAGGAGGATTAGAGGAATACTAGAATGGCCAATGGGGAGGAAGGGGATGGGAGGGGGCAAAAGGGTGAAGGAAAAAAAAAAAAAAAGATGGTAGAATGAGATGGATATCAGTACCCTAAGTGCATGTATGAAATCACAAATGGTGTGAATATACTTTGTATACAACCAGAGATATGTAAAAATGTTCTCTACGAGTATAATATGAAATGTAATACATTCTGCTGTCATTTCTAACAACTTAGAATAAAAAATAAATTTAAAAAAAAAAAGAGCTAAGCGGGTCTCTGAAAACACAGCTGCTTATGCCTTAGTGGGGAAAATAGTAGCAGTGTGGCCATTAAAATTGATTTTTTAAAAACCCACCTAAACCTCCCCATTATGCTTGTGGGCCTCTGTCCTCCAGAGACCAGGAACCTCTCTCAGCAGAGGGTAAAGAAGCAGAATGGCCACGTTCACACTCTTCTCCCCAAGGAACGTTCTCTGCTTACTCTGAGATGGTGCAGGAGCAGGTGAAGCTCCTCCAAATGCAAGGAGTCTCCTCGGGTTGCCTGCTACTTCCAGGAATTCAAAGTGTCTTCTCTTACCAAATTCACCTGCCAATAAAATGCTAAGGAAGCTCCACCCACAAGTGCTGAAAACAATGATTGTTCTCTTCATTATGGGGCACATCAAGTTCAAGTTTATGTGCAATCACACATTCAGACACCACTCACAACCATCCTTAGAATACAGTGGGAACTTGCTGCCTTACAGGCATGGTCATGCACAGCTTCGAAGGGCACTGGGGGCAGAGCTAAGAGTAACTGAGCTCCCTGCAGAGTTCTGGCTGGACTTCGGAGGGGACATCTCAGGTTTGAATTTAGAATGGGGCTGCCCTTTGCTGTTCCTATCGTCTGGGCCAGTTTTTCCCTGAAACAACAACTAGGATCTCCGAATTGTTGATTCACTCCAAAGCTGGACTTGAAACCCAGCCACACATGCAGGCTGGATGCTCCTGCTGCACAACCCAGAAAAGCAGACGATTTGAGGAAGAGAGAGAGAGGCAGAGTGAGGGCTGCTGAGGGCTCTCATGCAGGCCACACACTGATGTGCTCACACAGTTCCCTGAACCGGCTGCCCCCATCTCCTCCCCAATCCTGCACACCTCCAATTCTGGTGACCAGCTCCAGCTGCAGGCCTCACCTGGGACATACTATCCTGTGCATATCAGGTCCCTGTAATGGGACAGAGAGGAAGGAAGGGCACTGGTGGTATGTTAGTTGATGAAAAGGCCCGTTTTCTTTAGACTCTGGGAGGACCAAACCCAGGCTGGGTGCCCACAGGATGGGGAAGAGCCTGTGTAGGCACTGCCCTCTTGAACCTCACCTGGGCCCAGGTGGATGCTGCTGCTGATCCCAGTCAGGCAAAATGTTACTCTGAAAACTATCATTCTGGGCAAAAACTTTTCTGTACTACATCTTTGTTATAGGATGAAGCTTTCTGTTAAGTGTAAAGGCCCATTATGTGGGAAGGTAGATAACCCTTAAAGCATCCATTTAATTTAAACTCCAGAAAGTCATCTGCTTTTAACACTAACTTCCTTTGCACAGCTCTCCTGAAGACCTTGCCACCTGAAACCCTCCAGGTGCACCAAGTCCTCCCCCTGCACCTTCCTCGGATAGATCAGAGGGTGGCACCAAGGATCAATCTTGTGGGCACAAGAGGGAAGGAAGCAGGCTTCTGAAGCAACCCAACTGTACAACGTGCCATGCACAAGCGGGAGAGAAAGAAGCCCCACAGAAAAGGCAAGAAATATACCTTCAGGCTAGCGGGTCACACAGGTGACACAGGCTTGGGTGCCTCCACATGGGTGGCAGGAGGAAAGGCTGTGGCCTGTCATCTCCTGGGCCTGCTGGTACTTTCCGGAAAGCTAGTGCTGTGGGTGGTGAGGTTCGCCTTCGTGTGCTTGTCTTCCTAGGCAGGTGTGTCCTGCCAGGGGCAGGTGCAGGGCAGCAGGAAGCACAGATAGGAAAAGAGCAGCTCCATCCAGGCTCTGCCTGCAGCCTGGAGGCCCAGGGAGAGCAGAGGGGCCTCCCTGGCTACCCCACTTCAGGCTGCCACAGGCAAGGTTGGGAGGCCTTGTCACAAATAGGAAATGTATATGGGGCAGGCGATTGCAGAGGAAAGGAAACTGAAAGTTTGTACAAAAATCCTTATTTGGGGAAAATGGTGGAAACAAAAGAAAGAGCACGTTGGGTGGTGTTTGTGTGGGATCATGGCTGACTGGCTGATGTCCACAGATTTAGGGACCTTGACTGCAACAACGGAGCAGTGGAGTGGACAATGTCTACGTGAAGAGCAGATGTGGGGCATTCTGTGGCGGCCAGATGACTTCCACTGTAGGAGGTGCTCTTCCCAGAGAGGGCGACAGCCTTCAGAGGGGAAAAGCTCTGAAACTTCTCCCCTTGGAGCAGAAACAGCTCCAGGTGGTGCAGCTTGGCTGGCTGTGGGAGGTTTCTGGACACCCGCCTGCTCAGCCGACGCAGAATTCTGCATGTGTGTGCACAGTGCACGTGGAAGACTCCTCTTTTTTGATGAGATCAAAAGAAATGCTTAGGAGACATTTTCTAATAGTAGGAAGGGGTGGATACCTCATCATTTTGTTGAGAAACCAGCAGAATTTAAGAACCGCCAAACTGCAGAGCAACTGGCTTGAGTCGTACGGTTCAGTGGAAGGAACTGGGGTCAAAGTCAGGTTAGACAGTGTCGAATCCTGACAGAAGCTTGGGAACACTGTCAACTGTCCTAGGTCTCAATGTCCTTTTCTTGTGGCAAGGTGCTTGGGACATTGGCTCCCCAACTTTGCCTCCTTGGGACTCTGACAGCTGGGGATCTTTCAAATCCTGAGGTCTGCTGGGCATGGTGGTGCACACCTGTAATCCCAGCAGCTCTGGAGGCTGAGGCAGGAGGATCAAGAGTTCAAAGCTAGCCTCGGCAATTTAGCGAGGCCCTGAGCATCTCGGTGAGACCCTGTCTCTAAGTAAAATACAAAAAAGGACTGGTGGTGTGGCTCAGTAGTTAAGTGCCCTTAAATTCAATCCCCAGTACCAAAAAAACAAAAATTCTGAGGTCTGTCTTCCACTGCCTGCCATTCTGATTTTGTTGCTCTGGGGTGTGACCTGGGGTGTCAAGATTTTAAAGTCTCCTTGGGTGTTTCTAATGTGCAGGCTGAGTTTGGGTACCATTGGCCTGGACAATCTTAAGTGGTCAACATATGCTTGTTCTCTAGGACTGCCTACATAAATGAAAACACTAGGCCTCAGACTCAAAAGTTTCAGAATTTCAAGAGGGTGATAGCAGAGCATTTGAACCAAGCTCTGGGCCATTCTGAGCAAAGGCCTTATGAGACTGCATTGGTCAAGAATTCATGATGCCAGTTCCAGTTTTCCCTCTTCCTCTCATTTCTAATAGAGCAATGCCTCATATTAAATTATAAAAGAAAAATCAAATGATGGACAAGAGGAAGTGGAAATTGGGCAATTGAAGGTAGCACTGTTGCTCACGTGTGGGTTTCTGGCAACTGTTCTTCCAGGAGCCTGGGATCTCTACAGAGGAAACCACCTGGGGTTGAGGCTGTAGGGCTGGTATCCAAGATGACACCCCCAGCCTGAGTGCAGAACTCACCCCTGCCCCCTCCCGAGACCAGCTCCTTGCACAGTCACACATGGGAACTTTTGACACAGCATGGCTCCAGGACAGGGATTCGCAGCAAGAAAAGTGTTACCACTAGGGGATGGTTCTAGGTCTTCCAGGAAAGATCTTCCAGCTATGAAAATTAATTTTGCATCCCACTTATTTTAAGTGCCAGGAGAAAATGATGGTTGTTAAGTCCAACCCATTGGCCCAGCTAGCAAGCCCTGGGGGGGCTTCATCATTTTCAAGGGAAGCATGGGTATGGATGATGCTAATTTTCCCTCTTTGACATCACCAGTGGGACCCTAGGACTCCTGCAGGGACTCTTGATCCTTCAAGGCTGCTGTGCTAGATCAGAGACGAGGTCAGGTGAGAAGGGGAGCCAGAGAGAAAGGACGGCTGGTATGTGTCTGTGAGCGTCTCCTAGAAAAACAGCTTGGGATCCTGGGGCTGCTGCCTCCCCCGCCCCAAGCTGCAGTGATTTAGTGAGGAGACCCTGAAGCAACAAGTCATAGGCTCTGTAAAATCATCGGAAAGGGGATGATCTTGCACAGAATTTACAACTGTCTGGTCCCACCCCACTGTCTGTTCTTGGTCCTCAGGCAAGTTCACACAAAGGGCTCAGTGGCTTCAGCTCCATAAACAGAAACCCAGAGCGTCTGGACCTGGGTTCAGGGAAGGCTTTAGCCTGACCCTAGACTGTCAGCTGTGGAGATAGAGGAAACCATCTGGGAAGAATTGGATTAAAAAAAAAAAAAAAAAAAAAAAAAAAAAAAAAAAAAGAGAGACAAAAAGACAAAAATCTGTAGTTTTTTCCCCTAGTTTCAAAATGGGAAAAATGAAGTGCTGGGCTCTGAGGACAACATGGGCACGTTATCCACCACTGAGGTCCTCAGCTTGGACTCTGTGGGAATCGCCCTCCTGGGAGTCCAGCCTTTACCTCTAGTCCAGACCTCTTTGGAATTCAGGAGAGAATAAAGCAAACCTTTATTCTGTCCTAACCCCTGTCCCAGCCCTCTGCCTAGCCTTCACTAGCTCTGCGGGGTCCTTAGTTCATCCAAGGGTCAGGCTTTGTCTTTGTAAAGTAGAGAAAATAAGAAGGTCCTTACTTGAATTAAATGAGATAATGTGCTTTTATCAGTGCTTCCTGCAACCATAGGTAGGAGCTCAATGTTAGCCCTTTAGATGTCTATATATATATCTAAAGGGCTCTTTAGGTGTCTTTATGTGTCATCTTTAGCTGCCCTATGAGGCTAGGACTATTATTTTCTCTATTTGAAAATAATAAAATTATGACTTAAGAGAGGTTATATTCCTTAAGTCAGAGGAAGACCAAATCCAGGTCTCTCTGAACCTAGGAAGGACCTTGCCCAGTGCCCCTACCTGCATGATAGGCCCAGCTATGATTCACACCTGGGTTCACCCTACCCACTTACTTCTAAGGTGGTGTATAAAAGACCTGAAGAACCAAGGAATCTACAAGGCCAGGTGGAAAGAAGAAGATAGAATAGAAAGGGAGAAAATATCTCAAGTGGATCATCCCACTCCTTGGAAAACCAACAAAACAAAACAAAGACGACTTTGCTCTTAAACCAGGGAGACAGAAGCCATGGTGATGGGATGGCCGTGGGCTCAGCCAGTCCAAGCAGGCAACCCAGATGGGCACTGTTCTCCAAGGCCAGGCTGAGCTGGCACAGCCCTTCCATCTCCCGCAGAGGCAGGCCCAGATGCTAGTCTCACTCCAGGGGCAGAAAGGCCCTGGGAAGAAAGGCCCTGTGCAGGCTTCGGGCTGGGCTCTGTGGCTGGGACAGGACGGCTCTCTTGCAACTCCACACGTCTGGCCCTCAGCTTGTCGCTAGCAGCCAGGATGGCGGCCACTGCAGAGGGGCCGGCCGCAGCACAGTGGCTCAAAGAATGATGGAGTAGCCTTTAATTGTTTCTACTCTGAAACCCGGGAAGTGTTGGCAGCAAAATGAGACTAGAGAGGCTGCTGGCAGCAGACTGACAGGCTGGAGCGGACGCTTCCCGCCACCTAAACGGTTAAGTGGCCAGTTTGCCAAGGCCACTGAGCAAAGTGTTACCTCACCACGGGGCAGATTAAAATATGCGTTTTCTCCTAATTGAGCATAGTGAAATCAGCTGGCGGTCCTGTCACAAGTGCAGGAATGAATTGTCACAGCACGAAACACAGTACTCTACAGAGCATCTATTATATAGGGGAAAAGAGCCACATAAACTTCCTTCTGTTGGAATTTCAACTAATTTGTTGTCCAGGGTGCTAGGATATGGCAGCTTGGAGGAAACTCTTTGAAACGGTCCCCCATCCACCCCAATTTTCTAGAATGGCAGCATGTTATCCAACCACGGCATTTTGTGCCCGCAAGATACGGTCTGGTGTGTGAACTGGCAAAAGAGTTAAAAAGCTTCTGTATGTGATTAACCTTTGTTTTTGTAGACAAATGACTTATGCTCATTGTGGTTGTAGGGCAAATGCATATAAGGCACTCCTACTTTTGCCACTGCCTTCCTTTATAAAATCATGTGTTGTTAGAAGAAAATGGAAAACCGCATGATAGAAATAAGCATTCAAGACTCTGGTGTAGGGCTAGACTGAGCTGTGAAGGGCAGAGGCCAAGGTGAAAGACTTTCTTTGTCCTCCCCAGATCCCTGGGGCATACAGACACTGACTTGGCATGAAAGCTCCCAGGACAAGATGAGAAGCTCATTCCCACTCAGGCCCCTTGTGCCAGGGCTAGATGGCGTTCATTAAGAGACATACCTCATGCTAGGTTAACATTGATGCCCTGAAACAACCACATAGTCCTTGACTTTTTTTTTTTTTAACATAACTATAATACTTTTTGGTGATTTCTGTTTTAAACATTCCTCACTTAAAATGTTTAATGACATTTCACCATTTGTTTGTTTGTTTTTGTATCAGGAATTGAACCCAAGAGCACTTAACCCCTGAGCCACATTCCCCAGCCCTTCTTTTTTTTTTTTTTTTTTTTTTTTTTTTTTTGAGACAGGGTCTTGCTAAGTTGCTTAAGGCTTCACTAAGTTGCTAAGACTGGCTTTGAAATCGAGATCCTCTTGCCTGAGCCTCCAGATTTGCTGAAGTTATAGGCATGTGCTACCATGCGTGGCCACATTTCACCATCTTAAATCCCCTGAATTTCTCTTTTCAACCAATGTTCCATTTAAACTTGATACTCCTATGCAATGGTAGGTTCGGTTCGTTGGCCTAATACTGTATTTCCAATGAAAGGCAAATGCTACTGTATTTGGCACTTTGAACTCATAACCAACTAAAGCCCCTGAGTCTTTGTGCATGAACCACTGAAGTAGTGTTTGTATAGTTGACTTTGTACCTACATGCAGAACTTGATGTTTATTTTTATTGGTTTCCTCACTATGGTTTCAGCACTGTTCTGTCTGGTGGAGGACATTTCTAATCCTGATCTTGTCATCAATAGTTATTTCTCCCAGGTATGGATGTACCATGTCTATGAACTTAATGAACATTTCTTCTTTGTGTTCAATCAAATCAGTGATAAAACTATTCAACATGGCCAGGCACAGGACCCTGTACAAACCTCTGGAAGACTATTCAGTGTCTGTCCAAATTCTCCTCAGCCATTTCCTTGAGTTCTTGGGGATAGGGCTCCTGTCCAGCATGTGGAGGATATTTTAGTCAGCTATTTTGTTGCTGTGACTAAAAGGACCCAACCAGAACAATTATAGAGAAGGAAAAGTTTATTTGAAGATTCACGGTTTCAGAGGTCTCAATCCATAGACAGTAGGCTCCATTCCTCAGGGCTCGAGGTAAGGGCAGAACATCATGGCAGAGGGAAGCAGCTCATGTCATGATCAGGAAGCAGAGAGAGAGAGAGAGAGAGAGAGAGAGAGAGAGAGAGAGAGAAAACTCTACACTCCAGATACAAAATACATACTCAGGGCTGGGGTTGTAGCTCAGTTGGTAGAGTACTTGCTAACACATGTGTGGCACTGGGTTCGATCCTCAGCACCACATAAAAACAAATTAAAGGTATTGTGTCCATCTACTATAAAAAATATTTTTAAAAAAATACATGCCCAAAGCTATGCCCCAATTCCCACCTCCTCCAGCCACATCCTACCACTTCAGTTACCACTCAGTTATCCTTATCAGGTGATTTATTCACTGATTGGGTTAAGAATCTCACAACCCAATCATTTCTCCTCTGAATCTTCTTGTATCACATGTGAGCTTTTGGGAGGACACCTCACATCCAAACCATAACAGTGGGCACTCAAGAAATATTAGTGGAATAAACACAAAGGAGGAAATTTATGTTCTGTTTATTTTTTGTTAGAAGGATAATTATAGCTAAAGTAAGACTTAGGCAAGATTATAGGTGACCATCTAAAACATAGTGTGTCTGAGATCCTGCTGGGTGCATGACATGTAAAATGTAGCCCACATATAGAAATTCAAGTACATCTTTCACGGAAGACACAATTGACTATAATGACTTCTTTGGGTTTAAGAAATGATTAGAGACAAAAATAGAAGACTAATTAGCCTTAGTTAATGCATTTGCTTATTATTCTTCCTGGCTGGTGACATTAGTCCATTCTCCGTCTTTGGCAGCAACCCACACGTCTTTGAAGTTGGGGCCCCTGAGAGTAGATGTGGGTAACGAGATGATGCACTCTGGGTCCTCAGGAAGGCACCACCAGCCTCCTGGATTCTGCAGCTCTCGGTTGTGAGGAGCTGGAGCCCGCTGCCGGAAGTCAGGAGGCTGAGGAAGCAGCCGCCAGCCCACCTGCCAGTCTCCCTCTGTGCTGGTTCTCAGCACGCCTTGGTGTGAGATGCTGCCAGGTCTTCTTGTCCTGTTCCCTGGGACTCTGGTTACTTGATTTCCACATATTTCTTCTTTGCACAGCACTATAATTAAGTAGCAATAAATAGCACTTTAGAACTGGAAGACTGACCACAATGACAAAAGTAATAATAGCTGACATTTATTGGTCATCTGTTGTACATGCACAGTATCTCATGTTACACTTACAAGGACCCTGTAATGGAGGCTGTACTATTCCCTTCATGGACAGGGACGCTGAAGCCTCATGAAGCTGAGAAGTTGTTGCCTAACTCCAGAGTGCCTACTCATTGATATTCCTGCCTTTGCCTTTGACCTTGGATGTGATTGGGTTAAATTTAATTCCACGAGTAATTTCTACATTGCTGTCACATGTGAGGCCCTGTGTTAGATGTCACAGATATTTCGAGTCAAAAGGCAAAATTCCTGCCTACATGAATCTAAGCTCACGAGACTAGGTTTGCCATGGTAACAATTTCAAAATCTCAAATATACCAGTCACTTTTGCATGAGGCAGAATGCAGTACCCCATAAGCTGCTATCCCCAGGTTGAAAATGTTTAAGGGAATAGAAAATTATCTTCTTATTTTTGGATCAGGAAAGACTTTGGAGAGGAAATTTGGACTTGGAGGGATAAGTAAGATTGCAGTAGGCAGTGATTAGGGGTGGGATGAGGACCAGCCTGAGAATACAGTAAGTATAGGGGCTTAATGTGGGGCAGCTGCAGCCCCTCAGGGGTGAACGATATGATTAGGAGCAGAGTTTATGTAGGAGCAGGAGGATGGGTAGGTGGCCGAAGTAAGGGCACATGGAGAAGTCTGTTCTCATCGTGGTGGCCTGCAGGTAGCACTGGAGGGACAGTGCAAGGTGATCAAGGTTGTGCATTAGCAAGTTTCTTCAGATAGCAGCACGGATGGCAGTTTGCAGTTATGGCCACAGGGGCGGGTGCAAGACCCCTGAAAAGCCTTAGGTGGGAAAGGAGGGCCTGAGCTAGGGGATGCTAATGAGGATGGAAAATAGGAGAAGGGTCTGAGATGCAGTGAGGAAATAAACCCCTCAGAACCACAGACTGAGAGAGACAATCCAACTAGATAATCGAATATAATAGGGGTGTGTGGGTAAAGAAAATCAAGTGATTCCAAGCCTGCCCGAGGTTTTTGGATGACATCAGTGGTATGTTCCAATAAACCATGAGAAGTAACCAAAGCTAGGTCAAGCCAAGTCTTAATCTTAGTAGAATATAGCATTTCCCTTGTCCTACCAATGTCTTATTTAGGTCAGAACTTTCTGCTAAACCTATCAAATATTTTCTTAGCCCAGAAGCATTTGAGTTAGTTCACTATTTATTTACTAAGTGTGATGTAGAACATGTGTGCCAACCTTAGAAGTTGACATTGGCCATAAAAATTCATTTACAACCTATACTTTCTTGGTTCCAATGTCTTAATGCACACCTGAAGTTGGCATAAAAATATATTTCCTATTTTATAAAAAATATTTTAGGGACTTTAAGATCTACCATGTGTTGCCAAGTTTATTCTATATGTATGAGTAGAATTCAATTCAGGAAACTTGCAATAGGTTGTATTTTACAGAGTCAGTGCTGTGTTACATACTATCACTGTGATCATTTGTGTGAACACTATCATGAAGAAGACCAAGGTCTAATTAACCCTCCCTTGATGGAGCTAAAATAAAAATCCACCATAGCTAAGGTTATTTTAACTTTAACTTGGCCTGCACACATCAGAGCAGCTCTGCAAAAGCCTGCACCTAATCTGTCTCGCTCAGCAGGTGTTATCTATAATGGTTTGCGATCTGCTTTCTGTAAATGTAAAGCTTTTGTTTTACAATGAGTCATGTGCACCAGTAAACATGTTTTAATGTTTTTATATTCTTTGTCTTATTAGTAGATCAAGAATTTCAGACAGTTTAGAAAACAGGAGAATGCAAAGCTTGGAGTTATGAATCAGCTTATCTTGGGATTTTTGTTGCATATTGTGGGCAAGCAGGTGAATTCTGTATTCAAGAAACAAGTTCTGGGGACCTGAGACAGACACCACACTCAAAGTGAGACTCATAAAGGAACAGTGTTTGCAACATGAGGAACTTGTTAGAAAAAGCAGAAACATGAGCTTCACACAGAGCTGCAGAGCAGAATCTGCATGCTTTAAAAAATTTTTTTTAGTTGTAGATAGACACAATATCTTTATTTTATTTCTTTATTTTTATGCAGCGCTAAGGAGCAAACCCAGTGGTTCACACATGCTGGGCAAGTGCTCCACCACTGAGCCACAATCTCCACCACCCAGCCCCAGAATCTGCATTCTAACAAGCTCCTTAGGTGGTGCTTATGCACACTGAAGTCTGAGGAATGGTGACATGGGGTAGGGAACCATCCTGGGAGAGCACCAAGGAAAGCTGAGCGACAACACAACCTGTGACTGCCTGAAGCTGGATGAGCATCAGCAGAACTTGTGGTCCCCTCTAAAATAGGAGCTCTCAGGCGCCTCGGATCGGTACCACTTTGCTCTCTTTCAGCCTGGAATTTCTTTGACAACATTGTCACCATCTGATTCTCATTTCTTGGCAGATTGAGGAAGATACAGTTCTTCCCAGAAGGTTGACTTAATGTGTTTAAAAATCAGGGACTCTTTCATCTTCCTAGACTGGTTCTCTAGACTAGAACACCATCCTAGTCTTCCAGGTAGAACCAACCCTTCTATTTTAAAGTAGTTAGAGATGATCCGATTATCCAGCATTGTTCAGCCTTTTGAAACAATGTTATTTAAAAAATTGTAAAGATTCCTCATGTTATTTAAAACATTGTAAAGTTTCCATCTTCTACTCTTCCATGAAAAAAGCAAAATCCAAGAGTATTTATAATATGCTACCATTCATTATAAGAAAATACACAGGGATCTTCCCTCTGGTATGAAGGAATATGGGAAGATAATCCAGAAACTAAAGATGTTGGTTACCTATAAGGAGTGGGTGGAAAGGGTGGAGAGAAGAAGGGAACAAGAAAGAAGGAAGAGGGCTGGGGTTGTGGCTCAGTGGTAGAGCGCTCGCCTAGCACGTACGCGGCCCGGGTTTGATCCTCGGCACCACGTACAAATGAAGGCATTGTGTACAGCTAAAATAAATAAATAAATAAATAAATTTAAAAAAAAAAAAGAAGGAAGACTGAGGAGGGAGGGGTCCTGCTTTGAGTGCAGCATTTTATACAGATCTGATTCATAGACCACAGTAATGCTCACGTACCCCCATGAAATAACAAATAAAATCCAAAGCAATCAGTATGTGTGGGGAGGAAGGGTTTAATGGGATATGAACACTAACAAATGAATTCAATACTATAGTAAATGAATAAGATTAAAGGCATGGAGAAGAAAATAACTAGTCTAGTCAACGATTGAACACAATATCCTGATTGATTTCTACAAAATTGACACAGAATTGTACATAAATACTGTGATCTATGAGTTGAAGTGTTTCTTTAGGTGTAAGGGCTAGCAGTTCTGAAATGATTTTATGTATATGGTTGAATTGAACAAATAAGTAAATACGATGTAGATAATGAGAGCCAGGGGGTTTTGTTGTCACAAATAAGAAAATAAAAGTTCAAAATATCCCCATGGTATTAGTTTAGAATCATGGGTATCTGTATAAATCCATAGTTTTTAAAGAGGCAGAGGGAGAGAAAGAAGGTAGGGAGGAGAAAGAAAGGTGTAGCTTACATACATGTATGGCCAAGGCCTCTATTTTGAGGGCCTAAAAGAAAGCACCTCAACAGTAATGAGTACACCTATAACACAGATTTTGGTCTCTACACACCCCTCTCCAATAAGAGGAACAAGGACTTTTGGAGAAGTCGCTGATTCTGAAGCCAGGGCATGGCAAACACAAGATGAGCCCGGAACATCTAGTAGTGACAGAAAATAAGAAAATGCTTAAAAAAAGATGAGTCTGTCAAAAGAACACAGGAACCAACCTGAAGTCAAAAGCTAAAAAAGCTTAGTGAAGACATAAATACAGTATTGGATTTGAACTTAGAATAAAACAAATATTCACAAATAAAATAAGTATCCACGTTGCTAAATAAGTAAGCAAATTTTAAAAAACAGATAAATAACAAAAGAGAAAGACAGCTTTCCTTTACAGTGGAATTCCAATGACTAACTGTAGGCAAGAGGAAGGAACCTCTTCCCCTCCAGGCAAACTCTACAGAATCAGTGCTGCAGCCAAGACCACTGATGGATGCTGTATAAAAGAAACATAAGCATCCACTTGGGGATTAGTAAGGAAATACGTTTCTGTTGTTAAGACCCCCGGGTCTGCAGCATTTTGTTTCCGCAGACCTAGCAAACTACTATGGGGCATTGAAGTTGAATTGATAGATCTCCTAGAGATTGGAATCATTGACTTGATTCAGATGAATTAATGGAGGAGCTGGCAGAACAATGACACATGGGGGGAAAGGTACCTTAGGGCCACTGCTTCTCAAATCACATCACTGAGGTGGCTGTCAACACTGCCCCTATGAACCAGGGCTGGCTAACACACACACACAAACCACACTACAGACACACCACACATGCACCACACACATATGTTCATACCATACACATGCACAAACCTACGCATGCTCACACCATGCACACACACATACAGACCACCCCAGACACACTCCATGCACACACACAAACTCCACATGCATATACACCACATACACACCATATGTACACACTGCACCCCCACACACAACCCCCTCCACACAACACACACATACACCACACAAGTGCATACACATATTCTCAGACCACATATACCTATATGCATCAAACACATGTAAACCCCCCCACACATGCCATGCACAAACATACAAACACCACACACACACACACACACACACACACACACATACCTTGTACCATGGAATGAATCCTCCACATAGTAATGCATACATCCTAAATCCTCATTTAGTTCCCCAGATGAGAATAGTAAAAACTGAATTGTGGCCTTCAAAGGCCATTTCAAGGGCAAGGACACTGGCTAAGAGGCTACTAGGGGCCTGGCGGCACCACAGACCATGTACACTTAATGTTTTGGCCATGGCATTTTGTTTAAACATCACAATAAGAATGTCAGGAAGTCATCATTATCCACGTTAAAAATCAATCTTCCTTGTGACTTTTCAGATTATCCCAAATAGTTAAAACCTTCATGAGTGTTACAGCCACTAGTTCACACATACAATGTGTTTGATTTATTTCCTCAGTTCCTGGAACTATCATCTCCCCACTCACCTGAGTTGGCTACAAATATCTGATTTCTGCTTCTCTCAATTCCCACCGTCCCCATCCAATATGCATTTGTTCCCTCAGTACCGTAGAGTCTCATTTGCATCATTTCCACAGCCAACATCTGAGTGAAATGTGGTATAACTCACAAGGTAGAACACAGTTAAATTATTCCATGATGAAAGGGAAAACTATTGTCTGGACAGTTTGAAATGTTAAGAGAAGAAATACCTCTTAGAAGTTTTTGATATGCTTTAGGAGATTTATGGACCTTGGTAAAGTTCATCCAAGGTGCATAGACCCTGGGTCAGGAGACTCTGACATCCTGTACTTTTCTAAAAATTTATTTTTAGTTACGGTAAAACATACATAGCATAAAGTTTACCATATTAACCCCTTTTGAGTATATAGCCAGCAGCATTAAGTATGTTCACATTGTTATGCAGCTGTCACCACCACCATCTCCAGAACTTTCTCCATTGTGCAAAACTAAAGCTCTGTATCCATCAAATAATAATTCCCCATTCCTCCCTCCCCTCAGCCTCTGGCAACCACCATTCCACTTTCTGTCTCTGTGAATCTGACTCCTCTAGGGATGTCATATAAGTGGAATCACATAATATTTGCCTTCTTTCACTTAGCATAATGATTTCAAGATTCATTTGTATTGTAGCATATGTCAGACTTTTCCCTCTTTTTAAGGCTGAATAATATTCCACTGAATATACTATAGTTTGGATCTTAAATATTTTCCCAGAGGCTTGTGCTCTAGAGTGGCACTTTTGAGAGGTGGGGCCTAGTAGGAAGTCTTCAGGTCACTGGAGGCATACCCTTAAAGTGAGTAGTGGGACCCCAGCTCCTTCCTTTTCCCTTGTCTCTTTCACTTTCAGGCCAGGAGGTTAGGAGTTTTGTTCTAGCCTGCATTTCCGTCATGATGTGCTGCCTTGCCACAAACTCAAAGCAATGGGCAAATCAATCATGAACTAGAACTTCTATAATGATGAACCAAAATAAACCTTTTCTCTTTATAAGTTGATTATCTCCGGTGTGTGTTACAGTGATGGAAAACTGACTAACACAGTTTGTATACACTACATTTTATTTATCCGTTCATCTGTCAATGGACACTGGGATTATTTCCATTCCTTGATGATGGTGATAATGCTGGTATAAACATGTGCTAATCTGCTTTTATGTTACAAATTTTTCATTAAATTGTCAGGTAATTAAAATAACCCTGGGAAATAGGTATAATTAATACTTTCTTGTTTTTCAGATGAGGACACAGAAGCTCGAAGTTTCACTTTTACTACATAGCAGAGCAGGGTCCTGAACGCAGGATTTCCAAATCTACAGTTCTTGAATTTCAGCTCTACTGGTTAAACATGGGAAACAACATATGAATATACTATAGTGTGGATATGAATATACTATAGTTATATAAACATATAACTATAGACATATGAATATACTATAGTTATACTATAGTATGTCTTTCATTTGATTTGGTAAGGTAAGGAACACTGCCTAGAAGAGTTTCCTCTTCCCTGGATGGTGGAAAGTCATGGTGCGCTCTGTCTTCAAAATAATCTGAAACATTTTCAGGGACCCAGAGTAAAAATAGCTCTTTTCCCCATAAGCTCTTCTTTCCAATTCTGTAACTCCTAAGGCCTAGGGAAAGGTGAGGGAGGTGCACAGCTGAGGTCTCCCCAGCTCACAATGGTGGGGGATGCGCAGGATGCTGTGTCTGCCCCATTAGACGTCCCCTCTTTCCATTAGATACTGAAGGATCTGATACTCACAGGCCCTGGGCTGAATAAGGGGCTGCCCTGGTCTTGGGGGGTAGGGGTTGTCATTGAGAACAGTGCTGGCTTCTGAGGTCACTGGTACCCAGAACTATCCCCACTGAGTCCTGGTCACAGGAAAAGCTGTCCTCTGACCAAGCTGAAAGGCTCCAGAACATTAACTGCCTGTAATTTTGACATGTCAGATATGTAATAAGGAACAAATTAGCACTTGGGTCTTTTTTCTGAGACAATCCAATTTCTATGCCAGGCACCAACTTCTATATTTCAAAATGCATTTCTGAAGGTTAATTAGAGAAGCGGCAGAGATAGTGTTTTCCAAGAGGGATTTTTCTGGTTCCTTCCAGGTCTATGGATGGCAGAAAAAATAACTTTCAGACACCGTAAATTGAGTATGTGAAGCTGTGAGAATAAACCCATCTCATTAGTCATTGTGTCAATTATAGTATCTAAGGAACAATTTTGTAGCAATAGCATATTTATTTGATGTTGTGAAAGCTACCTGGACTCACTGTTAGGATGATATTTGCTCTTAATGCTCCGAGTACCTCTTTAACAAAATGGCATTCCATAAAAATTTAGTGTGTTCCTACTGTAATTAAATGGCCCTAGTCATTTTTGCATTTATGATATAAACTATAATGGCTGTAAAATCCCGCAATTAACTTTCCTTGCGCCAACATTTCATACTTGAGAAATTCTCATTACAAATTTCATTACTGATTCACTTATCTGTAATTTGTCCTATGTAACCTAAAGAATATTAACAAATTTAGAGTCACTTTTGCTCTATTAAAAACGAAATATAAAAGTCTTTCACCTAGCAAGTCAATCATGATATTTCAAAGGGCCCCCAAATGGGCCAAGTGTATTGATGAGGACAGGGAGAAGAGAGCAAGAGTGGGGTTAGCATGGAGGAAAATAAGTGGGGTGTCACCGCACTCACCCACCCACTCAGCCCGAGGCACAAATGCACCTGAAAGAGCCCCAGGAGGAAGAACCCTCAGGGAAAGGGAATGGAGGGCTGGGGCCTCTTATCACCTCGGCCTCAGCTCCAGTTTATGTTCCTTTCTTTCTGGGTAGTTGGGGTTGGCTAGTGACACCGGCAGTGTTGTAACTGACTCTTCTGCTGGCTTGCTTTGGCAGAGTCTATCTGAGAGATGTGGTTGTTAACTACTGCAAGACAGAAAGTTAAGTTCCACTGAGACGTTTCCCCTCCGAGAGATGCTTACATTTCAATGTTCCATCTCCTAAAGTGCCAAGTGGCTCATGGGGGAAATTTGGAGAAACCTCCCTATTGTCTCAGCTCTCCCCTCCACCCTATTAAGACAGAAACAAATACACACGCACATTAAAGTGAAGTGAAGGCTGACTACCTCGTGTCAGGAACTCTTGAGTTCCTGTCCTTTTCTGTCACAACCTTATTGGGTGACTGTGGTAATATTTATAAACCTGTCTGGGCCCCAGTTGCCAGGCTGAGAAAGGAAGTGTTTTCCCTAGAATGGCTGCTGAGACTATCTTCCTCAAGGACAGTCCTCTTCCTGGAAGAGAAAGGCCAGAGCTTCTCTTTACCCTGCAAACGGGTGCCATGGGGTGCCATGGGGTGCCATAGGGTATCTGTACAATCTCCGGAGGAGCAGCCTGCGTAAATATTTCCCCCAATAACATCCTATCTCAGCATTTCGCTGCCTTCCATAACTGCATTCATTTTATTCTAATTTGTAATTAACTTTTACAAAATTAAATTGGAGATAGAAAATTACTGTCCCGACATAAATAATCCTGCTACGGGATGTGGCAGTGTTAACGCAATCAACAATACGATTCATAAATGAAAGAAATGTTGTCATACTTATTACTTCTGTGTGCTCCATCTTTTATAGAATATTGCAGTGTAAATTGAAATTTTATATGATTTAATAAACCTCAAAAAGATATTATGGCCAAGTAACCACATAACTGTAACAAATTGTGCTCCTCCCTCATTACAGAGCTCTCTCCTCACGCGGGGCTCTCGGCCTCATTATCAGAGCAGTGTCTTTGACAACCCAGAGCCCATTAAAAACACCTTGAAGAAAGCACACCCCACACTGTGGAGCTTCGAAATCTATACCAGGCTGGAATCCATGAGGATGGTGTTATAAGATGAGAAAATGGGTCCTTTTCATTTTTCATCCTAAGATTCAGGCAACAAAAACATGTTATCTGGCCCCATAAGACCCGCCCCCACGCCAAGCCAAGCCTGCCTCACCTCGACAGATGCTGAAGTCAAATAATCGAAACAGCAGAAGAGAGAGGGGTTTATTACTCCTCCAAATCTTTAGCTGGTTTTATTGGGTTACTAGTTTAGATTTAAAGTTTCTTTGTCTTCAGAGCACCAGACCTCCCATTTGGAGCTGATTGCCATTTTTCAAAGCTTTCTGGTTCACCCAGGGGTTCATTAGGGTAGTGGAGTAAAGTAGGTGGATAGAAAGCCCAGCAGGGCAATCTTGCTCCCATTCCCTGTCCATTGGTCCCAGGCCTTGCCCCAGCTCCCTCACACTCCAATTTGGAAGAAGGACACTGGAAATGGAAGAACTCACTAATCACATGCGGTGGTTCTTGGAGCCCGATGTGATTTCTGTAGCTTCCAGCAATGTGTGGGACACACTTGCAGTGAAGAATTTAATGACTTGTTTTACTGCCGCCCGCCATCAATATTTATCTATATTAACTGAAGAAAGGCATTACCTGAAATGGCATTTCACACCTCTGAGCATTATACAGTAATTCTGAAGCTGTAAGTTGTACCAAACTCGACCAGCAAACACAGAGATACAGTATGAATGGAAATAACTCAGCTTACACTTTTTCAACTTGAATTGTCTTGCAGCAATCTGGAAAACCAAAATCGACATGATTTGAATTGCTGGTGTTGGGAATGACTGGCTTAGAAGCCGTGGAAACAATCCTTTCTCTGCTTGGTTTTTCTTGAGTTCATAAGAACACTTCTCAAGAAAAGAAAGGCTCAGACAGGGTGGTGAAATGTCGCAGATTCCACCATGCTTCTTTCCACCTAAATCATGTGGGCAAGGAAGGCTGGCTGATCCTTCCATATTTCCCTCCTCCAGTGGCTCCTGTACTTGTTGCCTGCTTCCCACCCCCCAGCATGGACACCCCCTGAAGGCAGAGCCAAACTGGACTCACCATTCCTTCTCTATTTTTCCCCCCAGGGCTGAGGACCAAACTCAGGACCTTAGCAGGTGCTAGGCACGTGCTCTGACACTGAGCTAAATCCCCAGCCCCTCACCATTCCCCCTCCCACATTGGAGCACAGACCTGGTACATGGCTAGGGCCCCCTTCCATTTGTGGAATGAATGATCCCAATTGGGAGAACAGGGGCTTGTATCATTGCAGGCATTGCTAGTATCCATACAGATCACACCATATTGAGTGAACAGCTTTCAAAGGATCATCTGAACATCTTACACTTGAACTTTACCAGTGTCTTCAAGGGTAAAAGGACCTGGAAGATCAATTCAGCCAACACTTAACCCTACAGAGAAGAGAGTTGATTCTCGGAGGAATTAAGAGACTGGTCCATGATTGTTCAGAACCATGCTATGGCTGAAGTACCCCCAGAACTTGGGCTTCTGGTAGCCTGCCAGCCGGAGCTCTTTCTCATACTCTTAAACTCTTGTGTCCCAAGATAAGCTCTGCAGAAAACGGAGCAGCTTGACTTTCACACTCTGATCTGAAATGTTCTTTCTATAAATTTCCCCATCTTTGGAAATTAAGTTTATGGGACATCTGGGCAAGAGGATTAGTCCTCAATTCATTATAGATAAGGTTTACATTTTTAATAACGGAATTAGAACTTCGGAGAAACTTTTTAACAGCACTATTAACCCTCTGTACTTAGATTTTATATTAATCTGAAATTACTCACCCAGTGACTTTATGCACTTTGGAAGAAACACAGACTTGGAAATAGACAGTGAACAGAAGCACACATGTTCGGGCATCAGCTCATTCTTTCTAAAGTTGTAAAATCCCACTGTTATTTGGTAGAGTCTATGAAATAGGATTGATGAATTGCATATTTTCTTTTAAAAATGGAATGGTATTATTTTTTTCCATTTTAAATCTTGGAATCATTTCTTGAATTAACTAGAGATGCCCAAGCATATGAACTGCAAAGCTGAGAATCACTGAGTTAAGAAGCAGAAAGCCATTTGGAAAGACCTTGTGTCTACCATCCCACGATCAGACATGACTTATAGCAGGACTTATAAAGTGATTCGTGACTCTTAAATAAATAGGTAGGGATAGATTTAAAAGGGATCAGGAGGGGCAAAAAGCCATTCAGAAAATACTGACACATCTTGCTGTTTACAGGAAACAAGGGGTAGGTCTAACGCCCTAAGCATTAGTACTCATAGTAAATAAAATTGTCTGCTAAGATGAGATCTTTGCTCTAAATGCCACCTGTTTGTCAATTGTTTTGAATAAAATGAATATCAAAGGTAAAGAAAAGCATGATTTATAATAAGGGACAGAATCTTTGAGAAAAGAGGAAATATGCGAAGCTTCTTTCAATAGCCATTCAACATCAAATCAATATCCCATTTTCTTAGTGATTAATTCAAAATGAGCACCCAGTGCTTAATATTTTAACTGATACATTATCTCAATCTTTTATTTATTCTCTATACTTCCAAAGCAGGATAATTTTAGTGTCAGTTGATCATCTTATTGATACTGCCTGCATTATGGTCAATGGAACATACACAGATTTTTTTAAAAAAACAGTTTTAGGTATTAAATTATGATAGAGAAATATTTTCTACATTCTTTCAGTCTAACAAGCAATGACAGGTATTCAAAGCATCAGACTGTCAACACTGTGACTTCTACTGTCATCTGCATCATAATCTGTTTCTTAGTAACACTTGGTCTGAGCAGCAGTAATAGAATTAATTATACTTCATTTTGCTGCCTTTAACAGTATTGACCAAATTTAAGAACAAATGAGAAGTGCTTATCAAGCTTGAAGAAAATAATCCATCAGTGGCACAATTTAAATTCTCTGCAGTTCTCTTATTAATCAAAGTAACACTTACTATCCTATCTCCACTTCCCATTAACAGTCATTAAGCCCTGCTGCTGATTGAAGCAATTTCTTTAGGGATCTCAACCTCATTTTTAAGAGAACTTCTTCAGTGGAAAACAATATCATAGAAGCGCAAAGACTTAAAAGAGAGGAAGAAGGTTCTTCAATCATATTCTGACCTTGATATTTTTCAACAGTGTGAGTTCAAAGAAGTACACAACCGAGAGTCTAGAAACTTCCCAGAGGGGATAGGCTACCCTCGCCTTGCCACCTCAAGGAGGTGCCAATCCAACAAACAAGCCACAGGCTCCTGTTGAACACCTCAACCAGCCCCTTGGAGCCACTGCGGCCCTCATCTTATTCTTTCACTCAAAGTGCTAGATGCCCGTCAGACACAGGGAACACACAGAGAAGGCTGGGCCAGAAGTTATGGGCAGTGTTTCATCCAAACCTATTCCCGGGGCCTTGCCATTGCTGGTACACAGGAGGTGACCAGTAAGTGCTACATTAATGCTACAGAAGCCCAATTTTGAAAATCAGAGTCAGATAACCCACATGATTAAAATGGAGAAATGGGTATTTTTATAAAAACATCTGTAATCCACATGGAGTGGAAGGAGCCACAGGCACAGCAAACACAACTCCAGGGCAATGGGTAAAAGCAAAACATTAGTGGAATCTGGGGAATTTAAAGGGCACTGCTTTTGCATCTAAAAATATTTCAGTATGATGGAGGAAATGGTGATCTCAAGGGGAAAAAAGCCCAGAGAGTGTGGTGGTTGGCAAGGTGAAGCAAAAACAGCCTTGCTAGTTTGGCATGCTGGGAAGGTGGGAGTGCAGGACAGGTTCCATTGCAAAGGCCCACTGCCTTCTGCCTCTGGGATCCAATGTCATTGCTACTCACTGAACCTTCAGCAGCCACCAAGCAGAATGCAAAGTAATCCCATCCTAGCATGGGGAACAGACATGGAGTTAGGCTACAGGACTATATTCTCTCTGTGCTGCCAGTTTGTGGTGTGATGACATCTAATAGTGTCACCTGTCATCTGCATTATTCCATGGAAAGCAGCATTTCCTTCTGGTTATAATTGCAATTCACCATAATCCCAATTTTCATGAAAGCCAAACACAACATGGCATGGTTATAAAATTTCAAGATGATAAAACACTCAGTATTCATTCTGCTCCATCTTGTTGGTGAGAAAACAGGCTCAGAGAGGGCCAGTGGATTGCCTGAGGCCACCTAGCAGGGCACTGGAAGCCATCTTCAGTTGATTCAGAAGTGACCTTGCTGCTTTGAGTGGCCTTTTGAGACATGTTGGAAAGCTCTTCTCTTTTCCCCAGAGGAGGACTTGTCCCTATGGAGGGAACCTGGAGAGCCCTCTTGGGTGGGCTTCAGTACTCCTATTGTCCTCCTATGTCTGTCCTTTAAATGCAGAGTCCCTGTACTTTGGTTGGCTCAAAGATAAGGGCCTCAGAGCTTGGACAGCTGGGATAGATCCCAGGAGGAAAGTCCCAGGAGGAATCAATCAAGACCTGGATCTGAATTTGCTTGGCCAGCATGACCGTGAAGACCCCTCTCGATAGGATCTTGGGCCTGATGCATAAAGATGACCATATAATCAATGAAGAGATGGGACAATCTCAGATCCCGGTGACCACTGATATCTCCCACTGCAGACCATGCCTTGCTCTTGAGATGTCCACTGAGGCCGGATGAGAGCCCAGTTGGGCTGGGAATGAATCTTCTGTCTTTGAAGAGATGTAGGGCACTATCTACCACTTAATTTCTGATAAGACATTAAATGTATGCTTTTCATCTCTAGGAAATGAAATGCTGAGCTGGATTTTTGGATCAATGGAATACCTACTCCTGTTAAAGCACTTAAAAAGGAAAACATCTACAAAATGTCCCATTAGGCTGACAAATTTATAGCACTATGAAAAGTGTGCCAGCAGTTTCAAAGCCAAGTAGAGCGTTGTGTTTAAAGAGTATGAATGGATTTGAGTTCAGTGATATTTCATCCACATGAACAAATTTAGCCATCCCATCTCTTCCCAATATTTCCCACATTTACTTTTAAGTAGGCATATGCATGCCATGACAGACTATGGACATCATCTTAAAAAATAAGTTGTAAAATGAATGATATTAAATGGACTTTCACAGCGTGAAGACGTGGAAATATATTCTCATCTTGATGTGTGGGGCTGTACAGACATAAATGCCATTAGCATTAATGGTAATTATGTGCGTAAATCCCCATGCTCTCGATGAGAATGTGCCCCTTAGTTTGCAAGTACAATGACTGGCTCATTTTTGAAACTAGAAACAGCTGAGACTTTTCCCCCTCTAATGGGGAGGAAGATACAGGGTGGCTTGGGGCATCAAATATGATCACTGCATTGCCAAAACATGCAATTCAAGCACTTTAAAACTCTCTCACCTTGGAAGAGCTGAAGATGTAGAAAGCATTCAACCTGTCATCTGAATATCCTAGTAATTTATGCTACATCAGTCTTAGTTTCCTGTCACTGGCTAGGGTGGTAACACTACAGAAGCTATGTTCTCTCAAAAAGAACTTGTTTTATTATGGTCTGATAAATATTGAGAATAATATTTTCCAGCCAACCTAGAAAAGAGCTGTTTAACTACAACGAAAATTTGCGGAAAGTAAGCACATTTAGTAACCCGTTTACCAAAGCCAATATATTTCAAACGTATTAAAATAGGCAGGCAGATGACAGATTCAGGGAAACGGTTCAAGTCTTCTCCCCCTAATTCTTACATTAATAAGGCAAGGGGACTGAGTGTTTGGTTAGGCTTCACCTGATATAGTAGGACAACAAAAAGTGTTCTTTGCCCAAAAGTCAGAAGACATTAACACAGAGCGCTGCCCGCCTTGAAACTCTACACACACTTCATCAGGGTAAGAGGGAACAAAGTGACACATGTAATTAAAATATACTAAAAAAACAAGCCATTGCGCCTTTCAATTACGATGGAACTAAGAAGCAACCATATTATTTCTACAAACTATTTTCACTTAGCACAGTTCAGATGGAATTATTGCCATGACCTTTTAAAAATGTGAAAGAGTGAATCAATACCCTTTCACAGCGAGATTGCCAGAGCCGAATTGGCCATGCTGTAATGGTGTGTATTTCTGCATCAGAAGGCAGTTGAAACCTAATTATCGTCAATCACATACAAGGTAGCTCCACGTACTGATGAGCCCGTGCGCTGCCACGTGCCCGTGAAGGGCTGTGTATTCGGGGCTTCAAGAGGGACAGGCATGTGCAAAGGGGGCGGGGATCTCGGAAGCCCTGGGCCAGCAGAGTCAAGCTTACAGGTGAGTTATAGGGACTGTCACTCATTTACAATAACTAACACTAGCCTGTCAGAAACAGCCACCTGTAAATGATGTATGAGTGGCTGGCAGTCTGCCATCCCCCAATAGACCTTGCAGCCAAGAATCACATTTTATTGTCGAGGTCATCGGAATGCTTACTTGGATACATGCCATATATTATTTAAAAATAACAAACAGCCAATCAGCAACATTTCTTAAGGCTCAAGGGCAAAATAGCCAACTTGCTTTTAGAAAATAGGAAACAAATGCCCACCAGC
>CM046664.1:63746776-63859276 GCA_025594165.1 Tamias sibiricus | reverse complement strand
AGCCATTAGGAAACAACCGCTAGCAGGAAAGTGGTTAACTATTTTCCCCAGCTCAGATGCTGTTCAAAGCCATGAATCCCCCCCTCCAAGGAGGAACAGATGAGCAGCACCACGCGCTAAGCCACAGGGATGCGCGTGGATTTCCGAGCGCTTTGTAGAATACAAATGAATTATCCTCATTCTTCTCCTAGCAGAGCATATAGGCCAGACCTCATTAGAATTCAATATCGCTCTGCTTTTCTAATGTTAATGTACCAGTTATATAAGAAATACGTGCGTGGGGGGCTTATTCCACAATTATGTTCAACATGATATCATAATTCCGAAAACTGGACATAATCTTTGCTAAAGGAAATTACTGCATTTTGCCCTTTTATCTTTTGCTTCTAATTTAACTTAAATTCCCGTTCTAATAGTGGAATATAAGGGACCTTAATTCTTTGTGTCTCTCTTAAAGCTGCAGAGACTACAACATTGGCTTTCTAGCTTTTTGCAAAAATGCCGTGACTAAAGATCAGCTTGTGAAGGCTCTGCGTCCATCTCACTGTGAAAGGAAGCACAGCACATTACATTAATAAACAACTGTAGGAGTTTTCTTCATCCAGGAATAACTCAGGGCATTAAGGCTCGAGGTCTTTTGTCTAGAGTGCAGCAAGAAGTGTAATGAAAACAAAAACACCAACACATAAAAATACAATTTATGCCCTTTTATCAAGCAAAGAAAAAGTTGGTTAACGTTTGAAAAGGGAGCAGTAATGTAAATTTATTGACAATTTTATTGTAATAATTAGATGTTTACACAGTCTGGACATTGTGGCTAAATCACTTGCAGCATGTTTATTTGCAGGGAGCTGTTTTCTGGGCACTGCAGTGGTTCATTAAGAAGACATACTGTATTAGGATTCAAAGAAACAGCTCCCATTCTCTCCTCTGTTTTATATTTTTTAAAATACAGCAAATAATGAAGCAAAACACGGAATTTCCTTCATAAGGAAAACAACTTCCCTCGTGGCCTCAAAATGGCTTGAAAATAAATCTCGCATTGAATATCTTAGCACACAGCATTAGAAAGACCACCTCTAATGACTGTAACTAGCTTTTAATACCAAGAGTGTGAATGGCAATCTGTTTTTGACTAAGAATAAATTATAACCCAGTATTAGGGCAGCTCTTCCTTCACTCTTTTCTTTTAAAACCAAAACAAAAAACAAATTCCACAGTATTTGCTTTAGATGAGAGACTTCTGAATGTGTCTTGGAAGAGAAAAACCTCGTTTAGAGAGAAATATTTCTCATAAGCAGATTCAAACCAGATTAATGGGATTAAAGTTGTACACTTGAATAATTGGACTAAATTTAAAGTCTCCACATGGCTCTCTTTCATTTATTTTTTGTGTTTCTATATTAGTCTGGAATGTGTTGCTCTGAGATGGTTTTTGTGTTTCCAAATTGAGCTAAAATGGAAATGACAAATTTTCAGTTCTGCAAAAACAGCAATGAAGTGCCAGGAAAAAAAAAATATATTGTGAACAAAATAATCTTTAGAAAAGATATAAAATGAGAATAATTTTATAGCATGAAATGGATTCAATAACAGAAGCATATTCAAGGCAATTATATCAATTTTTAAAATTTAGAAACTGTTTAAAAATTAAGGTACTAAATGCTAAGCTATATTATGTTTCCAGCCTTAGTATACTTCCATTAGAATTAAGTAGTAATCAATATAGAGTATTTATTGCTATGAACTACAGCACCAGGGGAAGCAGAAGATGCTGCGCTCAGAACACGCAATTCTCCTCCGTAATCATTTAGGGAGAGGAAAAAAAAGTTTTAGAAACAGACTGATCTTTACTTTAATCACAGTTGCCACAATTCATTGTATTTCCACTATTTTCTGTGCCAAAGAGAATGTAAAGATTGTAATAAAAATATATGGTGAAAATAACAGTTCCCCAGGTGAAGTCAGTAAGATCAAGATGATAATAAAAGCTTTTATTTTTAAGAAGCAAAAAATAACAGGCACCCAGAATGACTTTTTTTCCCCAAGTTGGTAGAATTGATTAATGATTCAAAATAACCAAGGAATCAAGTTGTGAAGCATTATTTTAAAGACAAGTGCTAAAAATTAACTCTATGCTAAAATGACGTTATTAGATATGTTCTTGGAATTACGACTGCATAACACTGTAGATTACAACTGTGAGACTAAAATGTGGAATCTTCATGACTGCATGATTACAAATATATTTAATAATCTTAAATAAACTCAAACTTACTTTGATATCTATACTTCTAAGTAATTCAAGACATGAGAAATGAATTTTAAAAAATCAGATCATGAAAGCCATTATTATTTGAAGGAATATGCTCAATTTTTTAGATAATTTAAATTATTTAAGAGTCCTTTGCATTTTTTATTAGCTTTGCCTAAAGTTATAACATTAAAGCATTAAGGTTACATGTAATGAGGTTCTGGTTTGCCCTGATTTCTAGTCCCATATTTTCACAAACTACAAACCAAGATTAGTGCTATATTACAAGGCTTATTCGATCATATAAAATTGTCTTATTCCTAGACATGCCTCTGAAAATTTTTTTTAACTAGGAAGGGTATGTACACACAAATATCCACAGATGCCCATCTGGAAGAAAAGTTCATTAGGGGAGTAGATATTGGGCAAAAGGAACCTGTACAAAAAAATTTCATTCCTGTATCTGTTTAAAAAAAAAATTCTCTGCCATGTCCAACCAACTACAAACAACCTATATCTAAAGGCTATTATTAGCAGATTCATGGTTTTAAATAGCATGAGAAAAAGTTTATTCAGAAATTTTATGGACAGAAGTAACATCTCTGCAATTGAAATTTCCATTAACAAAAATTGATCACATTTTAGAAGCCAGTGGCTCCATACAAAAATGCATTTAAGATCATAGGAGAACCCCACACTTCCCTAGGATCAATTCTTATTATAAAATAACAACAAAACCAACAGTTCACTAACATTATTTCAAGAAGTATTACAGTCAAAGCTGAGCGTTCAAATCCACCCTCCCCCATGCTTGCTTTTAGTGGGAAAAAGAAATTTTTATTTTGACTATTATTTCACTTCAGTTCTCCTATCTTCAAATGCAGGAAAGTCATGTTTGATACTGTTATGCATTTTTCAAGTCCCTCCAAATATAATCTCACTTGAGCCTAACTTGAACCCTGTGAGGGAGGAGAGCAGGTGCAGCTGGCATTTTGTAGGCAGGAAAGCTTAGTCTAAGGCCAACACTTTAGGGAATGGAACTGGAATGTTCTTGGAATTACGGACTGCATAACTGTAATCACCCGAAGGTGACTCCAGCTCCTGTACTCTTCCTACTACTCACTCTGAGCTGAGCACTGCGCTGGCATGGTCCCCCACTGAGGATGAGTCCTCATTCCTAAAGGGGTAGGGGGTCACTCGAAGCTTCCAGAATGTGTTCTCCAATAATTGGCAGCAACTCCTGTAAAAGATCTGTTCATGTTATTCACTTTCAGCTCTCTGCTTCCTTCACACTTAATTCAGTAACTATAAGAATTTCAGAAATTTTGATTAAAAAACCTATCTTCTCATCTGAATAATACTGAAACTCTTGTAGCTTCTCCCCTCCCTGGTACATTTTTAAATATATTTGTGTGTGTGTGTGTGTGTGTCCAAAAAAAAATTCCCTTGTCTTCTAAATAATCCTCCAGGTTCCAAAGTAACAAAATCAGAGAATCTTTTATGTCTTTGGACACTACCAGTGGCTCAACCAGCTAAGAACTGCACTGAGGAAAGGCTACCTGAGGCTGCTCTGAGCCTTCCTGTGTTTACCTCCTGTTCGTTTTATTTAAACTATGAAATCTACTTGGGAAGGACTGTGTCAAATCCTATATTTGAAATGCCCCTTGCACACTGTTGGCACTTAAATGTAATTATTCAAAATGGAATCATTTAATTAGCTAGGAAGAGAAATAGCAATCCCGGAGATGTAATAAAGAATAAAGCAAATATGCTGACCAACTGAAGCACAGCGACAGATAAGAGCAGCCACTCACGGTGCATTTTGGTTCTTCTGCTCAGGATGCAGGTTAACAGGAGAACACAGTTATATACCTTGCTTTTGCTGGGTTTACAGAAATCACAGGGCATAATGGGTATCGGTAACTGTAGAGCTCTAAGAATTTTAAGTCTCATGCCTCATGTGACTCAGCTCCTTGGGAGAGCCTGAGGAGGAGGAGGAAAGTGCAGTAAGGAGATGAAGGCAGGGAGTGACAGACTCTACGGGCCACAAGGGCTTGTCCTGGAATTAGGAGCAAGCAGGATACCCATCTGCACGGGACAGGTTATTTTACACCAAACAGATCTACCAGGTGGGCAGCTGGAATCTGGACAATGCAGTCGTTCTCTTCTTGGTTAGAGGCATGATATTGTGGGTACCAAGCACGGCAACATTTCAAAGAATGATTCAAAAGGAAATACCCCTTGGCAATTGAACATTGGTACACCCATTCCTTTTAGAGGTATTAAGACAGCCAATACTTTAGGGTGCATTTTAGACCATGAGAGCTCAGTTTTACTTCATCTTCTTGCTTAATTCCAGAGCCCTATGTGAATGTTGGTTCTTCTCTCCTTATTTCCTACTCTTTCACTCCCTGCCCCTCCAGCCTCCAATCACCAAGAAAGGAAGGAAGGAAGGAGGGAAGGAAGGAAGGAAGGAAGGAAGGAAGGAAGGAAGGAAGGAAGGAAGGAAGGAAGGAAGGATTTGTTAAAAAAACAAAACAGAGACTTTATGGAGTCCTATACAAGATACTACACAGGTGCTCAATGAATAGGACCTTGTTTTCAGCTAATATCAGGTACTTAAGTAGCACATAATCCAATAAAACTTCCTGAACAAATTTGTATCCCAACAAGTAAAGAAGTATATTAGATATTGCCATCACTTGGTTACAAAATTAAACACATTTTATAATGAAGTTAGCTTACTGATTGTAAAAGGGCTGAACAGTTTGCTAATAATGTTTAAACTGAATTTAAAAGAAAAAAAAAACTGTCAATTTAAATCCATCCCCCAAAACAAGTGTTTTGAGACAGAAGCAGCCAGCATGGCCATTTTCCCTGGCTTCCCCTGCTCATCAGTTTACACAGGCTTCACTTTTGAGGAGGTGAAGGATGGGAAAAGGTCATTACAAGAGGATCCCTTCCGCCTGGCGTCCTCTCTCTTGGCTCTCTGCCACCTTGGTTGGCTCCCTATTTCAGCTGGGCCGGAAGTCCACTGACAGAAGTGTTCCTGCATCAGAGCTTATTCCTCAGTGTGCATCTGCTGCTTCAGGTCTGATGTCATCACGGAGGTGCGCTTTACCACGAAATGAGCCCAGTTCAGCTGCCCGACTGTCCCCTTTTGGACAAGGCTCTCCACACACTGCAGCCTATCTTAGGACACCCTGCCATTGTCAGTGGTCACAAGCACTTGTCAAGTGCCCACCCTTTGCAAAGGAGAGAATGAAGCGCTGGGTTTGAATTCACCCCAGCACTGCACAGCATAGTGGTGTAGAATTCAGGGGAGGGAGGCTGGGTGGGAGCCTGGCTAGGTAACTTACCACCAGGACCTTGGGACAAATTACTCACCCTCAGTTTCCTAATCAGGAAAATGGGAATAAATAACAGAACTTACCTCTTGGGGTTGTCATGAGGGTTGAAGAAAAACCACCCAGCAGGACAAACAGCACACAATGAAGGAATGTTGGCTATTGCTATCACTAGTAAAATGTCGCCATCACATACGGAAGAAATTTTCTTCCAGGATTGCCATGGGGACTGGGAGGGGAGGCAGTGCATGGGAACCTGCTCATCTGTGGGAACTCTGTCCTCCTCTGTGGCACTTGTTTGTAATTGGCATACTCTGGTGTCATTACACTCCCTCCACTGGAAGTACCTGTATGACACTTTCCTCAAACCAGAAGTAAACTGCTGTTCAAGCTTCATATGGTGCCTGTTTTCACTCTAACAGAAGTGATATTTCTATATTACAAAGTCAAGGCCAATAAACAGAAAACAGACAAGTGCTGCACTATACTACCTCTCTGAGTAATGGAAATAAAAAAAAGCAAACCACGAAAACAGAAAGGAGGGAAGTCTAGGGAAACACTTTCCAAAGTTCCAGCATTAAGAAAGGCACTTAAGAGACAGGCTTTGGGAACAATTTCTACTTCCCACCTTTGCATATTCACAAGTGTTCTGATGTGCTCAGCTTCCAGCCCCGTCCCAACAGCACAGACCGAAGCTAAGCAGGGGTATGACCACATTCTGCTTTTGTGGTTTCTTTCATCTTGGGGATTGGACTTGTAAAGCATTCAAATTAACACAATCATACAATTTTTAAAAATAGAAAGCAAAAGTCTTTTTTAAGTACAAAAATTAAATTATGGTTGGATCTGGCAACAACTGTGCCAACTTCCCACTTTCAGAGATGCCTTTTCCATCCACCCAAAGCCAGTGGTAGGATGCAGGAACAGAGGCCCTCCTGACATTTCCCAATAGAACAAGGGCAGCAGTGACTTGGAATGTTCTGGTAAGTGCAACAAGATCCCCAGCTGCCTACGTTGTCTGTGCCCCTTATTTGAACACCACAACACTGAGCACAGTAGAAGGGGAATCATCTAAAGAATGCACTACAACTCAACTTTCTAATTATTCACTCCATTTTGTTACTAACAAATTCAATCTACTTGTTGATATAACCTGTTATAGGAACCTGCTTTTAAAGACTCAGTAAAAGGGATTTTTTTTCCACTAAGATAACTTTCTTAGTCTGAAAGCATAAAGGGATTTTCTCTGCCAGGTATACTAAGAGGTATAGTAAGAGGCCAAACTCTTTCTTAAATCTTGGTTATTAAGTTATTGTGGGGGTGTCAAACCTGTTAACCAATATTTACTGGATGCACACCATGTACTTTGTACTGTGCTGGCAGGACACAAAATCATATGGTTGTGTCCAAGTAACAATTGAGTCTACTAGTAGAAACAAGAAGAAGCTCCTCAAACAGAGCATTAAGGAAATATCATTCCAGGTTACAGTGATCATATAATTATATAAGTATTTATGTCATCATAGCAAAACACTATATCAGAGATTCTGTTGGATATTCTGGAAGAACTCAACTATAAGGAAGTAGGTGATGATAAATGGACAAAGCTAAAGCTGTCCAAATGTCTTGTTCCCAGTCCAGAAGACAAACTGTTATGCATTTTAGTATACATTTATAGAAAAGGTAAACAATATTTATATTTTTCAACACTCAGTATGTACACACATACATAAAATTAATTATATTCCTTCAACCTCAGAGGGAAGCTGTGTTTTCTATGGCCTGATCATGTTTGAATCACCACAACTGACTTACAAACAACTGCCATATCTGGCATTTGGAAGAACTTTATTTGATTTAAAAATTCTCACAGTGCTTCACTTGGTCTTACTCATGAAGTTCAAACTTAAACTACATATATGCTAAGGTCAGTTTCATTCAGTGGCTGAATTGCAAATCAGAATCTATAATATGTAATCAGTTCTGGTTTTAATCATGACCCTAGATGGTACCAGAGTTGATGAAGTAACAATAGGTTTGAGAAATTGTATAAAAAGTAGAAATCAACAGAACCATGAGAACTTTGGCTGCAAACATTTTAGAAACAACTGAATAGAAGCTGTACTTTTTGTGAAAGACTCTCTTTATGTGATTGTACAATGAGAGCAAAAGACCCCCAACAACCAAACCCACATATACAGATTTCACCTGCAGATGGTTGAAAAGTGATTTTTCTATGATCCTACAATACTTTATGTAATTATCTGTAATTAAATTATGGTAAAAATAGTCAGCTTGATGTATTCAGAACAAGTGGTGGACTAAATATTCCTTTTCATAAAAGAAAGAATCATATACAGCAAAGTAGCAGAAACAGAATGGAGTGAGCTGTGGTTAAGTGAAAATCCTATGGCAATGAAAGTCATTTGTATTATCCTTACTTCTTTGAATAAATTCAGATGACAGCCCTATTTCATTTCTTCATTCAGTTTGGAGGCCAGATGGCATTAGAATCATTTACTTCACCTTGTTGTGCTTAATTACTACAATCAACACACTATTTTCCAAATTAATCATAACAAAGTAATTTCATTAGTAACACAGCAGGCTGTTGAATTATTAGCATCATAACAGTTTGCAAACAATTAAACTTTATTTGAACCTTAAAAATTTGCAGAGTGGAACATTATTGTAAGATCTAATGGCAATAGAGTACAAATTCAGTGCAGAGCAAATAATCAAGCAAAATGCTATATAAAATATGACTTACAATCACCTTTGAAAAAAAATTAGCTCTCTAACTGTTCATAGAAAAACAAATAAAAGCTAAGCAAACATAATGAGAACATAACAATTAGCATATTTTCTAACAAGCCATGTTGTTTAAATTCACATTAATGATATTATTATGATCTTGAAGAGTATGTGATATATTGTCATGGGTGTAAAGAAAACTTTCTCCCTGGTCATATACAAATTATTGCATCAAATGAATGTAGAATAGTCATGAATTGAAAGCAATGATTGTTTTTCCTGTCACTCCAATTTTAAATCTTTGGTTTCCTTTCTATGTCACCTACCTATATTCAAGTTAAAAAAGAACAAAGGCCTTGGGAGCCCTGGACAGAAGTAATATCATATTTCTGTACTGCCACCATTCAAAGACTAGCTGGCTTGGAACTGTTGGTCATCAGTTGGCAGAGGACTCCCTCTCCTGGATTAACTGTAAAAAGAGGCAGAAATCTCCTAAACTCGGGAATTAGTCCTCCAGTGGGGGAGGGGTTGCCAAGTGTTCCCTATGCAATGACAAGCTGCTGCCATCTACTGGCCCAGAACTAAACACTTCACTTAGGTGGGAGGCAGGAAGCTGACTCCACAAGCCCGCTGCAGTCGGGGGGGGGAACAAGTAACTGCTTTTGCTTTTCAACTACTCAGGCTTAGAAAACCACTCCACAAAGTTCATCTCCAGTGGTCCAACTTTTTCCAAGATGGCTTCTATCTAGTTCAGTGGCATTACATCGTGAAAAGGGTAATGACCACACAAAATGTAAGTTCTGAAGGCTTTAACTTGATGGGTCTATATGTAAACTTGGGTTTACTCACAGTCCCAAAAAGTAAGGTTTTTATTTTTTTCCTTAAACATTTGAAACTTAGGAGATAATTAAAATATAAACATTCCAATGTCATTTGTAAATAGTTTAAATAAATAATGGAGGTTTTACTATATTACCAACTCAATTGCATGGTTAGCGTCTTTACCTTTATAAAGCAAAGATCTGAAAAGTTTACAAATATAGTACCAGCTAAGTAATGATTCCATCTTAGGAGATTATATCTATTCCAAATAATTATCCAGTCATCACAATGCATTTTAATGTAAATTAAGGGCATACTGGTACTTCACAGGCATTTCCTCCAATGTCAAATATTAATGATTTGATCTGCAAATCTTGTTCACGCAGCACTGAGCATAACTCAGATGCCAGAAAAACACTACCCCCTTCCATCCACCTGTTGGTGCATGTTACCCTGTGACTTCCACCCTTTGCTCTCTGGGCCTTCCTTCTCTTCTCCGCACTCTGAGAAGTACAGAAAAGACTCAAGTCCAGAGTTGTGCTGTTTTGTTGTGGGACTTCAACAGCACGGTAATAAGGCAGGATGAGAGACTGGTTACGCTTTCTTGCTTTGAGAATATATTGAAATTGTTTATACCATTTTATCAGTAATAGAATGAGCTTTCTTATGAATCTTTTATTTCATTAAATTTAAGTAAAAAGTACAGTAGAATACATTGGTATGCCCATCATCAAATCAGGATATCTGTTCTGTGTAAAGTGCTCTGCACAAACCTGGTTCTAGTTTATTCTTGTACTGCAGGTGACAGCTCGTAGCCATTTGTAGTCATCTCACTTTTTTCCTTTCTCATGGCTGTATTAAGGGGAAGTAAATTTGCCACTTTGTAGAACTTCTTTCATGAAAACATGTTACTATTGTGTAAAAAATAAATACTAAGGTAAATGATCTACAAAGCTTTAGTATACTCACATATTTTTAGCTTCTGCCTAAACCCTGCATGATATATTCAATTAAAATTCTATGAAATTATATATTACACTCTAAAAAATAACTGATGTTCAATGATTAAGAGAAATTACAACTTACACTGGAAGTAGCAGTAACTACATGGTCTGCATAAAATAGTAATGAATTCTTCACACAAATCACTAAATGGGTGAATAAAAACTGCAATTATTTCTTTGCAAAACAGCAACAGGTATAACTTTATGGCTTGCATCTAATTTACATTAATACCCTTCATTTAATTTCACTTCAGAGGACTATTTTAATGAATGACTATAAAATAATAGTCAAAGACAGGGATGTTCAACAAAACAAAGAAAGGTTATGGGCTGTCACTCATGCTTTCACGAGGCTTCTAAATCCAAAGCATTTGCAGACAAGCAGAAGACTCCTCCTTCTGCAAGCAGAAAGGGAAAGTTGTATTTTAATTTTTTTCTTCAGTCAAAATGTTGATTTCTCCTGCTTAGAAAAAAAATACATTTTTAGTTAAGGAAAAATGAATGTTAACTCAACATTCTGCCAATTCATCATCTCACAAAAGCCATAAAAGTGATATTTTACTAAAATGAAGGAGGTTTGAAAAAACAGCTGGTTAGTATCAAAGGAATTTTCTCTAAATAATCTCTTCATTTTCAAAGTGAATTCTGTGAAGTTATTTTAAAAATTAAAGATCAACATAACAAAAAATTGGGGGCACCATCTTGTGTTATCAGAAAACTATAAAGACTTTAAAAAAGCAAAGACTCACAAGGAAGAGACGAAGAGAACATATGAGCTATTACAGAATATTGGATTAAAATGTACTTACCCAGGACTCTCAAATATCATACATCTCCATTACGTAGGCTTTAGGCACCAAGCCAATGGCTCCCTTCATTTCTCCTACCCACCAGCCATATCTATTGTATTCCTAATTGAAAACAATATGCAATATTAACCTTTAGACTGGTGTAAGTATAATGTCATTTTTATGCAACTTCTTAGAAATGTTATTCCTTTTTATAGAGTTACAAGAGCTTGAGCTGCAAACGGAAACATTTTCATCTTTTCTGTTTTTGGACACTGTAAAAATGTTGTTAGGCATAGGTTTAAATTAATGTATAACACAAAGCCTGTTTATTACTAGATGTAGAACACAGAAACAGGCACTCATGGTAAGAACCTGTCTCTCTCTCTCCACCCAGCCTGCATACCTTTTATGTGTAAACACCAGTGAAAGAGACTAAAAGAGTAAAACTAGGATCCCAAAGATACTCTATTTGCCTTCAAGAAGCTTATTATCTATCAAGGATAAAATTATTATTATTTTTTTACAACAAATCACTTAATTCCTAATTAAACTTGTATGCCCTAAAATGGTTTAGAATGTAGAGGCCTATCCATTAAGAAAATCTGATATACACATTTTAAACAGATAAGAGAATCTTAATATAAACATATAGCTTTACAAAATAATTCACAAATGGGCCCCTTTAAAATAGCATCCATAAGGCATTTATTGTGCCTTTCATTAGTCACAAGCTACTTTAGATAAAGGATAGGTGGAAGGGATTTAAAGGTGGTGTTAGATTCACCCTTATAGTAGAAGATCAACAAAAAACAAAAGTATCTCGAGTTTTAAAGGAAAAATATTAATCTAGCTGTAAAAAAAAGAGTGACTGATGAGGCACTTCTGCATTTACTTTGCGACACGAGGTAAACAAACCTGTGCCTCTTTTCCTCCCTCTATCCCCCACTGGCAGCTACACCACTGCCTTAGGCACTGTGGATGCTCTGTAACTGCTCTCATGTGTCTGCCAGATTGACGAATGGATTTTTATCTCAAATTTATTTATGTTTAGTGAGATACAAACAAAGTAATATGAATTACCAGTTTCAGGAATAATATCTTCCAAAGGCAATACTCTCTGCTCAAGCACTGTAAGACTCAAATTTAATTTTTCATATAAGATAAATTTTTAAAATCAATCCCAGAAGTAATTCAATAGGTTATGATTTTCCAACATCTGAGTCATAGATAAATGTGCATATGCATATTGAGGTACACGTGGGATGGGCAGGTCAGCATTAGTACAGACTTAACATCTGTATTGATGAGTATGCTTACTGACCACTAGAAAGGAAAATTATGCAGTTCTTCCATACAAAGGTGGTAACATTAGCATGTACATACAGATATGTAGTCTACCAACAGATTATGGAATAAGACCTATAGGGTGTGTGTGTGTGTGTGTGTGTGTGTGTGTGTGTGTGTGTGTGTGTTTTAACAGTAGGCAGTGTCAGAATTGGGTTTATTGAAGAACAAAGTTGAGAGAAAAGCCTAGTCCTGCTCTTCTTATTCTAGTGAGGGTACAGCCCTGGCTTGTAAGGCAGTGGATTCAAGATTTGAAGTTTAAAAGTTTACTGACAGTGTGAACTTAGTGTACAAAACTGTCTAAGCAACAAAAATACTTTGGGTCCAGAACTCTGTGATGATGACTATAATCTATGTAGGACCTGTTTATCAGAAGAAAATACCAACTTACTGAAAGCTATGATTAGCAACCATTATATCCTAATAGGTACCTAATAAAACTGCCTTTTTCAATTTTTAAGGCAATGAATACAATTAGAGCCTAATGCTTAACAAAACAAATGTACTTAACCTTCCACAGACCTAATGCCTACAGTGTAAGATGTCAAAATGGACAGTTAACAGGGCAAGGCTGAGTATGAAAACTCTCACCAGATGCCAGTCTTAGATTTTTCCAAGGGCTTATTTGGAAAGAGTGGAGGGACTAGTCTTCCAATGGTAGACATTGAAATCATTCAGTGAGAGGGTATATTATTAACCCAAACCTGCTTCTTGAGAATGACCCTCAATCTGGGTGACAAGATTCAAATTAAAAGCCAGAAAATTCATATAACTTTTTAATAGTCTACTTTGGTTATAATCTGTACCACCAATTAAGGGCATATTATCATTCTCCAAAAGCTCACTCACACCCAAATTTAAGAACTGATGTCCAACAAATCACATCAACAAAAATGGATAACAGACTTCACACTTGAGAGAACTGTGAAATAGGGCAGGACCAGGCAAGTTCATTAAATAGAAAACCCAGTAGTAAACAGCAGTAGTAAAAAACCACTATAAATAACTCCCTTAGAAGTAACATTCTAGAAAGAAAAAAAAAAGTCTTATATTAAGATAGTCTTAAAAGCTTCATTTCATTTAAAATAACTCAAAGGGCCTGGGGTTGTAGTTTAGTGGCAGAGCACTTGCCTAGCACATGTGAGGCACTAGGTTCAATCCTTAGCACCACACAAAAATAAACAAATATAATAAAGGCGTGCTATTCATCTACAACTACAAGAAATTAAAAATAAAATAATCAAAAAAGGTACAAAATACACAAGTCACCAAGTCCTCTAATGTGTCACAGATTTAAATCAGAAAAGAGCAAAAACAAAAACCAAAATACTTGTTACTTTACATTCATAAATAATTCCATATAATACTCCTGTGTGGAATTATAGGATAAGATAAAATATAGGGAAGTAAAAATCTAGGAGGCATATTTATGGATTTACACTGTAGCCATTAAAGAGTGTCGACAAGATTGCAAACACAGGAGCCTCCCCTTCCATCATTACCGTCCTCTGGATGAGCCTCCTGAGCAACATGAATCCCAATTAAACCATTTGCAGCCTATAAATTGGAATGAAAATGCTTCTTGGAGTGCAGTATTCTAAATTTCGGCCTGAAGATTCAACATCACACAAGCTTTCCTCCTGAAGATGAAAATCGGCCTGTCTTCGCCTTTTCTCTTTGCTGCCCCCAAACAAATGTGATTATGAATGATACATGACTTACAGTGAAAAATAACGCAATGGATACAATGTTGTCTTATGGTCCACATACTAATTATAGTATTGTCCTATGATGTCACAGGTGGATCACTTAAAAAGAACCTCTCAAACCTTATCTTGTTAATAAACAAAAAATAAAGAGACAAACCATACCAGGCTGCCATCTAAATCTCTGACAGTAGGAAGCATCGTGTCATCTTTACAGCAGCCGAAATCTCAGGTACAAGAAGGTCTGCCATCTGGTATCCTTCACCCTACTCGGCTCTTAACATCAGCTGAAATGCTAACATAGGCAAGTGACTGTACTTCAGGAGGACTGATAAAATAATGAAGAGTCCTTTAATCTACAGGAAACCATTCTAGTCAATTTATAAGAAATATTGCATCCCTTTGTAGGACGTGTAATTATTTTCTATTAATCATGTGCTATAAAGCTACATTATGCGGTTATTCTGTTATCACTAGAAAGAGGCCTGCAGTCAGCTTCTGACAATGTTAGGTAATTACTAACACAAAGCTGCTTTCTCCTCCTGCAGTAATGCTATCAAGATCCAGAGGTGTAGTGATGCTTATTGTATAAAAATAGCACTCAAAAGAAATTCAATATCTGCAAAATGGATGGCTTCAAGGAAAAATGTAATGTGGCAGTCAAGAAGCAAAAAAAAAAAAAAAAAGCCAAATTTGTCCAATAATCCGAGGACATAATAGTAAGGTGGCACTAAATGCCTGCAATCTCACACCTGCATTTTCAATTTTCAGACCATTAAAATAATTTTATTTGATAATTAAAATTTTAGGCCCCAATTACTATTTATTGAGCGATAAATTAAAATGATTGTATGATAAGGCAAGAAAAAAGGACTAGTTTTGATAAAGTGAAACAGAGACTTCATCCAGCACAATAGTAAACATATGTCCCTGTTTACTCAATTAACTCCATCTCTCTTTGCTAGTGTATTATTTTACACTTAAATAAGGCCCCAACATTGGCTTCAATCCTTTTCAACACCATGATTCTAATTTCTTGAGTAGGTTAATCCACTTTCTGCAAGCCATATGGTGAAAGAAACTTAACTGAAACCTGAAACACTACCAAGGTTTTGTGATGTACTAGAGCTCTTTCAGAAATTAGTTACTGATATGTTTGAAAGCAACAGGTGTTTGAAAGGTTAAGACTATGTGTCCTTTTTCCAAATATGCCTCTGTGCTTTAAAACATACCAGCCTTTTGTGGAAATGAAAGCAATTTTATGGATAAAATATGAAATACAGGAAGCCTAAGAACAGTGGACTTAACCATTACTTTCCAAGTATTCACTCTGATAATTATGCATAAACATTTTAGTAGTGTGAAAACTAGATAAACACTTAAAATACATAAATAACTTTCTTCAAGGCCACCTCTTCAGTCTTTTCCTTTTTATTATCTCTATTTAGAAACTTTGTAAGAATCATTTAATTTCTTGTAGATCCATCATTTCAAAAGGTTCCCTTAAAACGCATGACAGGAACTTGAAACCCTCAGTTTTTACTATTACAATCTATACACTAACTGCTTGGCTCTTAGTTTCCTGACCTGTTGTTAAATGAGGAAAGGGATACAATCCCTAAAGTCCTCGGTGATGTCTGAGTACCACTACTCAGGAACCCACTTGAAGACACTAAGTTTCCTAGTGGCTTAAGGAGATCAACTTCATTACTTTAAAATTTACTGTGCAGGTGTAACTTTGAGTTCCTTTAACTCAAATAGTGACTTTTTTTTTTCTCCTTGCACTGTGCACTCCATTTTTAAAACAAGAGAGACAAAGGACAAATAAAAAAGCATATAGGAAGAATGTGATTCTCACAACAAATTTTAGTTTATATTCTACTGCCGAGATACATTTAATTCAAATTTCTACAGCATCAACAGTTGTAATGCCATATAATAAAAACTGATATTCAGACTGATGGTTTGTAGATAACATTAGGCAAGGAAAGATCAAGTCATGCACAGTGGAGGGTGGCTATGGCACTAGGTGCACTTTGCCCACCACCACGTGGCTCTATGAACTGTTCCCGGGTTCATCAACACCATTATTCTGCCTGTCAGAACTGTAGTTGAGGCCTTCATCTCCTCACCTTGGATGACTGCACAGTCAACTCAGCCTCTCTGATCTTCCCAGAAACTGTCCTCATCAGTTCCCCTGATGCTCAAGGACTTTGACTAGCCTTCAACTACATACAAGGTCCTCTGCCTGGCTAGTTCCTATACTGCTAGCAACATTCCCCCATCACTATTCTGGTCCCCACCCATCACCCACACCCATTCCTGACTCTTTGCAGGGTGTGTCTCCCCAGTAAAGTGTCCCCTCCCTCAGCCACATCCTGTCCAACAATTACAACCAGATTCCAGTCAGTTGTCATGTGGATTTTTCCCTGAATTTCTTACCCATAATAGCATCTCTCATTTTAAGCTGAGCCTTTATTCTTCAGTGGATTTTATGTATGTTAGTGTTTTTGTTGTTGTTGTTTGGTATTGGGGATTGAACCCAGGTGTGCTTAACCACTTCCCCACCCCTTTTTTATATTTTCTTTAGAGACAGGGTTTGCTGAGTTGCTTAGGGCCTCGATAAGTTGCTGAGGCTGGCTTTGAACTCACAACCCTTCTGCCTCAGGCTCCTGAGTCACTGGGATTACAGGCCTATGCCACCACGCCCAGCACTCCTTCTTATTCTTAAGATTATCTTCTCAGAAAATCTAGAGTCTCATCTATGTCTGTTGCTAACTAGGTAGACAACCTTAGGCAAGTCCCAAGTTCTTCAGGAATGATACTTTGTTTATATTTCTATTTCTCATTGAGACTTTATAATAATCCAGGTATGTGCTTAATATAAATCAATAAGTCTACTTATTTTACTAGTGGATCTCACAGAATTGCCTTTTTGGAATTTTTGTACTATTTACTGAAAATTTTTTGTTATTGTTGAGGCCATTACCTACCACTCTTGTACTTATTAAGTAAAGTTCCTGAGGCCAGACAATCAGCGCACATTCTAGGAATTCATATGAGACTCTGTCTTTTCAAAGCAGTCATGCTGGGAAAAGCCAAGATCCCTCCTTTGTGATTAAAAGGAATTATTAGCTCCCTATCTCTATCTTTGGTTTCACTGCCAAGAAGCTCAGGACCAAGGCAAAAGTTCAACTGCAGAAATTCCACTGTTTTTTAAGTTAAGTTCACCACTAGCTATGTTCTTTTTCCCTTGGTCTTTTATTTATTTTCCCCCAATTATGTTGGGCCTTAATTTCTTCACCTGTAACATAAAGGGCTAGCACTAAAGTTCCCCTAACTCTATGATTCTGTCATTCTGTTAAGGAAGTCAAGATCATCTCCCATTTTGAACTACATTTTGGTAAATGAATAATAAGCATTTGCTGCCATATTGTCAGGTATTATAAAGTACAAAAATACTTAAGACATAGTGTCTATCTCCAGAAGTTCAGAGTTTAGGAGAGAAAGAGATAAACAGATAATCAAATATTGAATGCTGAGTGAGAGAGAAAGAAGAAATGAGTGAAAAGAGAAGCAACTAATTCCACAGAAAGATCATGGAGGCTTTATGAACAAAGTGACAGGTGGGCTGAGACTCCAAACCCAATAATTAGAGGAAAGAAACATGGTATGTGCAAAGCCCTGGACAGAGAGAAGAAAGTGCTGTGTCCAGGGAAAAGCAAGAGTTGAGAGTGTGATTAACATACAAGGTACAGGAAGAAGATATGGGGAAGTGGCATAAGACAAAGGAGGAAAACTAGGTTGGAAAGGTCAGGCTGGTTGGCTTCTACAGTGTTTCTCTGATTCCCTACCAATCTCAAGATTAGGGAAGAGAAGTGACCTTGAGCGACTGGTTGTCTACTGGTTGTCTGTGACTGTCTATGGCTCTGTGCATCATTAATAGGACCATCCACTCTTTTCTATCACATAGCCTAGCTTTGGGATGTTATATCCTACAGACACAAAATACAAGCTTGTTGAACAAATAAACTCCACCCATCCATGAGGGTCTAGTTCAAGTTTTATTTCCTTATGAATCTCTTCTTAATTACTCCAGCCTTACTGATTTTCCTCTCTTCTGTAAACTGTTCTTAATCAGTATTATCTATCTCTACTCTCTCAGGCCTAATAATTTCCCTGGAATATCTAAACTTCAATTCTAAAGGGATGAGAAGCAGGACATCTCGAAAGAGTGAAAGCATGCTACACGTACACTGAGTGAGTTCCTAATTTTCCAGGTTGGGGCTGGGTAGAGAGAATATAAGAAACCATGGGCTGTTCCATTTAGGATTAAAAATAAATTATCATTGTATTTCTTTTCTTTATGGTTTTGTTTCTTGATTATTCCATGATAGATTAACCATGTGTACCTTGCAGCCTAGCCCCTCCTTCCCAAAGCAGCTCTTCCACATCACCTCTGCTCACCTGGCCTCTCTCCACCCTGCCTTCTGGCTCATCCCCTACCTCTCCAGCCACTGTAGGAGCTGAGCCTACCAGCCTGCCTCATAAGTACCTTCCTCTTTTATCTACCAGCACTGTTCTGGAATGCTTCCTCCATTTTAAGTAAAAGAAAACAGGGAAGTATTTGAGCATGTTGTTTGCAAAAAGACCATAAGAGGAGTCCTATGAATGGAACCAGAACATGTTCTGACATGGTGTTGTGTCTATAAATGCTTTTCACTGCTAAGGAGAGGTGGGTACTAAGTAGGAGGTCAGTGTAGTTAATGCTTCCACTATTCCCTAACCCCAACATCCACCCTGGCAGCACAGAAACTGAATGTCATCAGGTTCCAAACAGATGCAATCTCAGGAACAAATCCTCCTCCTCCTTCCCCAAAGGATATAAAATATGATAATACTTCTTGGTGGAAACCTTCAGCTTAAAACTTCTACTAAAATATTTGGCATCACCCTGCTACTATTATTACTCCCTATTCATCGTCACAGATTGAATATTTATGCTTCATAATGACTGGGCTATGATGCTCTACCTCTGCAAATTTTGATAATCACCTTCCTATTTTATTATCTTTTTGTTTTTCAGCAGTTGGCCATGCTATTTGTGGCACCCTAGGTCATATGGTCACACATGAAAAACTAAGTTGGCTATAAAGAAACTTGCCATTCTCCTCTGCTAGTAGAGCTCAGCAGACATTTTCTTTTGTTCAGTGCTGTGGATTGAACCTAGTGCCACGTGTGTACCAGGCAAGTGTCCTACCACTGAGTTACATCCCCAACTAGACAGCAAGACTTTCCTTTCATAGGTTTAAAGCCAAAAAAATAATTTTAAAAAATCCATAGTAACTAGATCTTTATAATCTCATAATGAAAAGCAAATGGTCAATGACAGTCACAATTCCCTGATCATTTAGAAAAGTCAACCAAATAGATATAAAAGGAAGTACTGCTTGAAACTCCCCAATAACACACTTAAAAATAGCTATATGTTAAAATTAAAATTAAAAATTACTATATATTAGTGACCACTGTCTTAATCTTTATTTCCTGGTTTTGAGTTATTATTTCTCAAAAGACTGCAAAGCTAAAGTCAAGTATGCCCTCATCTGGGTAAAATATTCCAGAATCCTTAATTCTCCTACTTTTCTTTTTAATATCAGACAAAGTAGCATGCCTCTTTCCTGCTGGAGTATGGCTTGTCTGTTACTAAGTCTCTAAAAATAATTTATTGCTTTAAAAGTAAGGATGAGAATGCAGTTAGCAATTTACCAGTGAGCACAGATTGGAAGATAAACTGTCAGTGGATGTAAATCCAGAAAGGCAAACTAGAATAACACAACCAAAGAGGTATGCAGGCTACAGCATATGCCTACTGCTATATAATCTGGATTCTGCTGCTGAAATTATAAAACCTCATCAACAAGGTTCTAGGAAAATACCAATAATCATAATATTATGTTTATAGTTTGGGGAAAGTAAAACTGATGTGCAAACTCATGAAAAAGAATTTAGCAAGACTTTAAATAACCTGTTTCCTAAAACAAATTAAAAAATTTTTAAATTAGGTTTTCTACCTCCAGTATAACTCACCCCACCAAATGAGTCTAAAACCAAGCCCAGTGTTGCAGAGTTAATTCACTAACAATGAAGCTGTCATTAAAATCACAAATTCCACTTTAATCCATTCCTGTAAAAATGCTCCTTATTTTTCCTTTTTAGGAGAAAAAAAAATTTTTCTCCTAAAAATCACCACAAACTATTAAAGCATTTATTTTAACACATTTAAAATAAATAAATAAATAAATAAATAAACCCGGCAGCAATCCTCTATGCAAAGAATGTAAAGTTAAGTTACTGGCTCACCTTTTTAGGCAAGCAGTATTTAGATTTATTATTAGTGAGGTTCAAAGGTTAAAACTAAGAAAATGCCAGACACTTTGAAGGAGGGGCTAGCTCAGCCAGGGGTCACATGACAGTTGCTAATTAGAAATGTTAAAAAGGAAAGGGGGAGGGGCAGGGTGTCTGCTTTCCCTTCTTTCTTTATTGAGATACTTGATTTTCACTGAAAATAAAGGCTAAGATTTGTATAACTCTCAAAAGAGGCTTAAAATAAATAAATCACCCCTGTCTGAGTGACACAGCTGACACCCTATCAAGACTTTCTTGCAAAACAGAAAAAGAAGAATGAATTTTAGAACGAAACTGTATTTCCACTGTGATTTTTAAGGAAGACAGCCTTGTCCCCAAACTAGTGAAATGTTTTTCTGCCATTACACTTACAAAATTAAAATGTTCTTCATTGTAACGCATGCCATTTCATTTCTTGATTTATCTAAATGTTTGTTTATATTGAAAGAATGCATCTTTTCTTAAATTATTTTGTGTTGCCTTTTTTCAAAGAGCACTTTCAGAACTGACAAACTTGTAGAAGGTTAAGTCGAATCAATGGTAATTTAATATTTTAAATTATAAATCAGTTCATTACAAAGAGCAAGCTACATTTCTTTAAAATCTTTTAAATGGTATTACTCATTAAAAATGTCTTGGCATTACTTTTTTTTTATAAAATACATATTTTCTGTCTCCACAAATATTATGTTAGATTCCTTAAAATATATTTTTCCTTATGCATATAATTTCTACATTCAATTCAAAATGATGAACACATTTTTCATGATTAATGCTAATACTTTATTGACATCAGATAGGAAAATAATAACCCATAGCTAGATTTAAAGTTGAATTAATGAAACCATTTTGATTGTGCACATTAGCTGCAATTACCTGCACCACTCATTCTGAGCCACTAGATGGTGTAAAAAAATAAATTAAAATGGCAAAATTTCATCTCATCACCATGAAATCTAAATAGAACTCCGAGGATTAAATGTTCTAGGCATATAACAATGCTAGCAATTTCTATACTAATTGTACTTAAAAAAAAAAAACTTTCAGTACATAACAGGGGCCCTACTTTGATCTAGAAACAAGTCCTTTTGAGCAGTTTTTGTTCTCTTCTACTAAAACCTTAAGTTCTTAACCAAAGCATTCAAAATTGTAGTTCTAGTTCACATATTAAATGAATTTATGGTGTTAACTTATGGCCTGTATTTTCACTTTGATAAAACTAGAAGGCCACACTAATAAAAGCTTATTAGGGATTTTCCAAACATATACTCAATTCCAAAGCAACCAGACTATTAATAGAGAAGACGCCCATCAATGTCTCAGAATATGCTCAAATCTTACCAGAGAGAGATATGTGCTCTTTCTTTTCACTATTACCAAGATTTAGCTGGTTGATTCTACTAGGTCCATAGCTGGGTGAATATGGGTATTCAATCATTCAATTCATGGTGAGAATATGCAGGCTAACAATGTCTTCTTTCTCAGCTTTTCTTTCAGAAACCAAAATGAGTCCCAGCTGAAATACATACCTCTAGAATACCACAATGAAATGATGGTGGAACTTTAAGCCTTATAAAAGTCTGATAGCACAAGGTTTCTTTTAAATGCTATCGTTATCCCAAACGACAGCATTTAAAATTTTAGATGGAAGTAAACACTTCCCATGAGTGAGACAACCCTTAACTAGTTCTCTGATCAGGATTCACAAATAAAACTACAATCACTACAAAACAGGTTTGGGAGAACAGGAACTAAAGGACCCCAACATCCTGGAAATATAAGCACATATATGGTTGTTCTTTTAATTTCACATTAATGGAAAACAATTTTCTGAGGCAATGGTAGAAATAAAGCAAGCCTATGGGAACTCTGCTTGTTTACTCTAGGAGTTAGTACTCTTGTCTAGGCTTTTGGGATAAAGATAGGATGATTCATAAAGGTTTTAAGAGCAGACCTACACTGGCTTTATAAGTTTCATATTTGCAAAAGGAGTGTAATGGCCATATGGCATGCTCCCCTATAATCTGAAATTTCAAATGGAAGCTAATCAACCTTTTAATTTTAGACACAACTGCAGCCAAATCAGTTAAAGAAATTGTGTGAGATAAGTAAATTCAGAAGAGTCCAAGAAAGTTTCTTGACAGGAACTAAAACTAATCAGTTTGGTTACTATAGTAAGTAATTGACTAAAAAAGATGTTGTTTTAATGCAGGATAATTAAATGCTCAATAACTGGCTTAATCAAGAGTTGTAATGTGGATGTGGCTATCTATAGCTTCTAAGAACTGAAAGTATCTTTCTGGGAACACTGAGAGAAGTGACAAGTCTTAACTTTGGGCATCTTAACTAGCAGTTCTCACAAGTGTCGGTATTTACTTACTACTAAATATTTCTTTCTTCCACAACCTGCAAATGCTTATATCTTATTCCTTTTGTACTCCTGGTGCCTAGAAAGGATCCTGGTACATTATAAGTACTTTGTGATGGTTTCAAATTAAATAGAAGTGGGGAGACAGGGATGGAAAGAAAGAAAACAGGGAAAAGCACAAGTTCAAGAGTCAAGACACCTAGCTCAAGTACTGGCTCTGGCACTTTCTTGACCAAAGTTCCCTTATCTGTAAAACCAAGAAGAGGTGATCTAATGTTCCATGATCATATATGATGATTTTATATACCAGTCATCTAGTTTTAAAATTCAGTGTGACCTAGCTTCCAAATTCCCTTTGTATCTAACATGTCACATTATCTCTCTGAGAAGTCCAGAATATTTCTCATCAAGAAATTACATTAAACTCATAGACTTATTATTTATTTAACATTTCCCAACTTATATTTAAATTGTTTCCACTTATCATTTGTTTCTAAAATAGCCTCACAAGTAGAGGGAGAGTTTTTTTTTTTAAATCCCTATACTACAGAAGGGAAATTAAAATATGAAAATGAAGAGAGCTCACACCTCACATGTGATCAGAAATATAACCTTGCCTTTACATCTGACAGATCCTGAATAACCCAGTCTTAAAAAGCAGAGAAAAAGACTCTTGTACGTATAAAGATGAGTTCACAGCAATGTACTTTGCCACTATGTTTGTTTACAAATACAGTGTGTTAAGCTTAAGGAAAAAAAATTTACCTAAACCTGTCTGAATAGAAAAGCATTGCTTTTAAATTGTCGGAACACCCAATGTATTTACATAAAGATGAAAAACTTGTTCTATAAACACAGTGTTTCCAGTAGTGAATGGCAGACAAAATCAGAATAAGCACACAGAAGAATAAAAAGGAAGAGGAAAGAAAAACATAATAAATAACCTAAAACCTTCCAATGTTAACTTTCACATAAGCACATTGTTCTGGAGAAGGCAGTTGGTGGATGGAAGCCAAAGGCTGAAGTGATAGGTAAACACACTGTTAAGTTGAATCCTGTTATCTGATTGTGTTTAAAATTTGATTATATTTCACTTGACAAAATAATTAATTATTGTGAACTCCCAATTGTTAACAAGGACCTAGAAGAATTCCAATTGGCATTTTTCCCTCATGTTGTAAATCCAAATGCATATAAATCGAACTGCATATTTCCCCTTTACAGTCGTCATTTGGGGTAACTTCTTACCTTGCTAAGAATGTAAATCACATCACCACGTTTTAAATGACAACTCATCAGAAAGTGCTCCTGTACAGTCCCACAGACCCTGGTAAAAATTAGCGTAATCAGTGCTTTTATCGCCTAGGAAAAGGAAAAAGAAAGTAAGAGAGTGTAAACCAACAGAAAGTAAAAGTCCACCCCCAACCACCAAAACAGTCTAAAAAAAATTCCATCCTGAGTCAAAGAAACATTTCGATACACACAAAAATCCTACTTTTTATTACTATCATCTAATTAAGATCATTTTCAAAAAGTTCAGATTTTTAATGTCCTTTTTCCTTTTTCTGCCTTTCATTTAAAACCTGTGGTGACAGCATGTTCTCACCAACACATCACCTATAAGCTGCTTCCTGCTTACTTTATATAACTAACCTAAGCCCATCCAGATGTGTTTGGAAGAAGAGTGTGCCCTACTTCATCATGAGCAATACCCATGGTGATGGAACAAACACATGGTGAAATAACCATGTCACAGAATTTGGGACATTTTAACAACCACAACAAAAGAGCTAATGAACAAGTATAAAATCAAAACTAGGGATCCAATTTTTTTTTTTAAATCCTTAAACCTAAAGTTGGCAAATAACATAAAGAATAATTACAGCACTTTTCCTTGGGGATATTTGTACCCAAAGCCTCTCAAAGTTGTCTCTAAAACATTTCAGCAACTTTGAAACTGCCAAGGCTAGAGCTGCATTTTTCACCAGATTTTTGTCAGCCCCAGTTTAGGACATTAGGCTCTGAATAAACATGCAACATACACTGGAGTTATCAGCTCATCCTTCTACTAGCATAAGCACAATGGATGTGATGTGCTCAAACTGCCATACAGACCATTAACTGATTGATTATTTAGCGCTCTCCACTCTGTAATACCACAATAAACCGGGTAATAAATGCTTTGTCACTGATACAATGTGGGTCTCCTGAAACACAGCACAGAGTTAAATACACTGGATGCTTTTGTTACACTGAGAACTGCTTCCTGTTTTTAATTTCATGATAATTGAGTTTTGATGAGTTAATGCAAAAAGAATGCAAGTAATATCAATAAGATGTCCATGTATTCACTAGCCAGGCAGAACACATACGTGCTGACAACTGCCATCATTGGAACATGGTCTTTGGATTCTGAGGGGATAACTGCGGAGACACACGCTGGATCTGGGTTGTCATCTTAGTTTTGTTCTATGGCTCTCAAACAGCAGGCTTCTGGCAATTCCTATACAACTAGTCACATTAGCATGCCATTAGGGTGCTGATCTTATTAGACTAGTTTCTGACTTGCATAAAGTATTAACTTTATTAGAAAAATTTAAAATTTTTTGCTATCTTTAAAAAATTACTAAAACCAAAAAAGAGGATATGAACAACATGGAGTAGGAATATTTACAGGCTGTCGCTCTTCATTTATACAGGGAAGACAATAAACAAGGACAAGAAAAACATGCAGCCTAGCAAAATCCCCCTAGTAAACGTCTTTCTCATTTTCTAAGAATTCCAAGCTAGAGAAAAACAATGGGAGGAGGGAGGGAAAGAGAAAGGCAGATGAAAAGAGACAGGCACCTTATTGGCTTTTCCACACTAGTATTTGAGCACTCATCACTGATACCAGCAGGGATGTATACAAGCCTGGGAATCCAACCAAGAACTAACAATGCTTGTGGCCACCCTTCATTACATTTTTTCCCCCCAAAGCATATATTAAGTAAATTCTATCAATGGACACTAGAGGGCACTCCAAATGGCCAGATCTCTCCAAACATTGTCCATTTCTCTCTCTCTCTTTCTTTTTTTTTTTTTTTTAAGGAAAAAAAATCACTTAATAATAAAGTGACTGATTTCCTTTAAAAACCACTTATTTAGACAAATAGAGATTTAGAAGTTGAAACATTCTAGTCAGATTAAATCAACTGCTAAATGGGTCAAATGTTGCGCCCCTTGTAGTCCGTCAGTGTCAGTTTAAAAGTCAAGGAATTAGAGCAAAGAGGGGAATGACATCATTTCACATGCAAGGCCCTCCCCCACGGCAACTGGCTGGGAGGTAAAAGGATCTAAATAGCTGGTTTCCCCAGTCGGCTCCAGTTTGTTCCCCAGGCTTAGGCTTGGTCCAAAAAGGTAGAAGAAACAAAACTTGGGCTAAAAGCTAGAGGAGAGGTTTTTGGCTTAGCTGTGGCGTCCCGATGGGTTCCCAGCTGTCCAGCCTGCTCTTGCCTTTTTCAGATTCTCTCACAATAGTTTTTTCATTTAGTAGATTTTCAAGATGGGGTGGGGAAGAAAGGAGAAGAAAAGTATATGGTGATTTCTAACACATAATCCTTATCACTTTGGGGTCTCTCTTCCCCTGGATGCACTTGGAGAAACTCCCATTAACACTAATGGGAGTTACAGGAGCAGGCAAGGGGAAGAGAGACCCCCACCGTGTGCAAGATGCATCTCTCCCTAGATGTGCATCATGAGCATTTCATTAAACCTCACTGCTGTAAAAAGGCGACGGAGCCAGCGATTTGGCAATACTGGGGAAAAGATGCATTTTCAACTGTGCTTTCTATAATCTTGATGATGATGTTACCCAAAGACCAACCTCATTTCTGTGTCCCATATGTGAGCTCTGCTAAAAGATAATCTATTTGTGTCACATAACTACATGTATATACAATTTACTATCCTATCTGTTTCAGCATGCAATACAAGTTATAAAATAGGAATATCACAGCTAGTTAATATATGTTTGTTAGTCTCTTTCTCCTCAGGAAAATAACGTTTAAATTCTTGATATGAAGTATAGACATAAAAAATTAGGAATTATCTGGTTTTAGAAAATAGCAAACTCCTCTAGTTTACTTTTTCAATTTTTGATTGTGCTTAAATATACACACACAAAAATTAAGCATAAATGTAGTACAAAAGCACATTACTTCACAAAAGTTAACACCATTCACCTATACAATGAAAAAAACCCATGTAAGACATGCATTTTATAGGATAGAAGATCATATGATAAACATACACTCTAAAATACAAGTTAATTCTGCACAGTTGTTTTTACTATGTGGATTAATTTTTCTATGCTACTCACATCATGATCTATACTGTCAAAATTACAAAAAAAAAAAATCACCTTATTATGTTTCTCATCCTGAGAGGCATGGATGATTAAAAGAGAAAGTAAGAAAGAAAAAATAAATTAGCCAGCCTATGAAGGATTTAAACAGTGTACTTGCTTCTGCTTTTAAAAACATACATAAACAGACCATTGGGCAAAGCTAACAGAACTGTTATGAATTGTTTGTATAAACTAAAAATGTAAACATTGGAGATACTTCTGCAAAGATGACAAGATTTTAAAAACATGATGACAATGGATGAAAAATAGCATAATAAGATAATGAAGAATCTCTCCCTGGGTGCTATAGGTTGGAAAGCTATTTTAGAAATATTTTTCCACTGTTTTTTTTTTTTTTAAAAAAAAAAAGCAAATGGGATTGTGTGTGTGTGTGTGTGTGTGTGTGTGAGTGAGTGTGAGAGAGAGAGTGTGTGTGTGTGTGTATACAGGATATATAAACCTGAACATGAAGGAACTTGTAAAAAAATACAAGATCAACTTCGTGTTTACTTACATATTTTACATTAGGCCAGTCTGGTTTTTTTTTCCAAGTAAAATCAGTCCATGTGAAAAATATATAACATTCTTGAGTAAGGTTAGAAGTTCATGTCATGTGATGCTCAGCAAGATAGTAATACCCTTGTCAACTCACTGCTCTGCATGGCAAACAAGCTTCTAGTCTTTGACAGCTTAGGGACGAGCAAAGGTCACTGCTATGCAAAAGCATTAAAACTGTTGCTTGAAAAGAATTTCATGTCACTAAAGATAAGAATTATTGCAGTACTTTATAGCTATGGCATGAAAAGCTAGTTCTACTTATTGCATTCCTTTGAGCAAAGTGTAATTTTTTCCCTACCTTTGAAGGCAAAAAATGGGGAGATGGTTACTTTTAAAGGGTGTTTTTTTTTTTTTAAATTTCTTGAAAATTGCATTTTTGAGAAATCCAATTGCTTTAAGACAAAATATTTGTATCTGTGCAAAGGGTATCTATCTATATGTGTCTACCTTCTATTCTTGTATTGAAATTTAAAAGAAAGAAAACTACATGCTTTTGGCAGAAGCTTCATGATACATAACCCAAAACATATGCACTTAAGTTACTATTGAACATAGTCCTCAAGGTTTCACTAAGCCTCTGTGTTTTATAGCTGTATTTTACAGGACAGGAGTGTTCACATCTAATGACTGTGTCCTTGCTTCCTTTTTGAAAAAAGCAAACCAAAAACTTTTGCAGCAACCTGCTCCTGCTTTCCTGTCCAGGTCCGGAATCAGGCCTCTGTTTCCTTTCCACATGTCACAGTAGGAAGGCCTCTGGAAAGCTACTTCCTGAACATACACTTCTTGTCCACCCTGCCTCTGACAGCTTGAAAGAGTGATGTATGGACATATCAGAGAGGGGAAGGTGACCCCAGCTCCAGCTCTTTGCAGGACCTGGGGATGACAGGGCAAACCTTGCCCCAGCTGACATGTGGCTATGAAGAGGTGTAAAGTCCTGATAAGAAGGCAGTCTTCTCTTCTTTCCATGTAAAATAATTGCTGGTTTATCAAAACTAACCTCATGCTTGCACTACAGATATGGTTTATCTCTTGCTATTTGGAAATAACAACAAGCAAGAAAAGTGGTTCGTATCATGTGATTTCATATACAGTGTGTGCAGTTATTTTTCTAGTCTCAGTCATAATTAGTACCTGGGGCCATGTGCCAAGTGGAAATGGATAAGGGGAACATCCTTCCTAGTCTTCCAGGCCAACAGTGTCCTTTTCCAATTTTTAAGCTGCTGTCACTGGACTCTGGCATTTCTTACCCAATTCATTTGCTTTCTGTGCTAATCATATGCAATGAAGATATGCATGGCCAACATTTAAACAGGCTGCAGATCAATTAGCGGTCTTAAGTTTATCTGATTTTTATCAAAGAAGACAGAGCTGTGGGTCGATTGTCAGAGCCTGTGTCAAGTTGACCTTTTCAGAGATGTCTACATTGCCAGTCCCCTGGGCAACTTGTTGTCCCCTGTTAGTCTCTGAATGGCAGAAGTCTGTTCTGCTCAAGCACAAAGTATACACAGATGTCTATATTACATTCTTATAGGTTTGACAGCAACTGCATGTTGTATCTATAAACTGTCCTTTAGCAGTGACACTTCCTCAATGATGATAAGCTAATTTATGCAACTAAATCTCCTTTGTGCAGAAATGAAAGCTAATTGAGTCATTACAAAGTAATTCAGGAAGGAATACCTTGTATAAATTGGCTTACTTTATAAATCCTTCTCAAGTGGTTTTCATGCATCCTAAATGGGACTAAGCAGCTTATCAGCGGTAAGATATCCAGACCAAACACCAACTTCTGGAAGCTATGTAAACGTCTTTAGAGTAGCAAGAAAGTGGCTTAAAAAAAAAAAAAATCAAAAAAAGCTTTGCCAGGAAGCTGCACAATCATTACCTGATGTGTGATGCACGCTTTCCTGACTCATCTTCCTTTGTTCTTCCGTTTTCACAGAAGTGTTGTCCTCTTCTTCCTCTGTAAAAAACAACAGCAGCACATTGAAAGGTTCCTCTGGGATAACAACACAGGACTCACCCCATTGTAAGAGCAAAATGAAAGTTTATAACACATAAATACTATTGTTACAAGAAATGAAACCACTCAAATTCATATTCTTCTGTCGATGATCTAACAAGGAACAAATAAACTGCCAGCTATTTCTCAATAGCAGATTTACTGAGGTTTACCGCATTGGCTTGACAAAATTTAAGATATGTACTAATACATTGCATATTTTGTTTTAAATACTAATAGAAATTCATCTGGAACCATCTTAAATCCAATAAAATAACATTCAGCATTATACTGACAAACTATATTATACTGTGTGGCAGAAATATTACTGATAAAATCATGGTTCCTAAGAATATCAATATAGCAAAAAGAAAATGCATGATATACAATACATAACCCGTAAGGCATCTATTGAGTAGCAGACAATTTCATATGTTTTCTGTCTTAATTTCCACAGGATGATACTAGAAGGGTCCTCATCTTTTCAACTAATCCCCCCCAAATTATATCGAGGACCTACCATGTATTATATTACTATGGGAGATAAGATTTTGTAGATAAATATTTTTTAAATCCTCATTTTACAGATGAGTAAATTGAGACTCAAACAGTGAAGTAACTTCTAAAGTCTGTTATTCAAACTTAAGGTTGGGATTCTAAAGTCCATGTTCTTTACCTATATATTTGCCTATATTCTTTCCACACTGTCTATCACATTCCCTCCTTCTTTCCTCTATCAATAATCTAACACTAAACAACAGAATTGAACTATTCAGAATCAAACTATCACTTTAAACACAATCAAACTAGCCAATTCTTTTATATTAAAAAATACATTTATTACATTACCACTTTCCTCATCTGAGGATTTACATACAACTTAGAAATGCTTAGGACAGGACTTAGGAATAAATGGCATGCCAAAGAAAAACTGGATTCATAAAGAATCATAATTTCAAGAAAAATCCAAAACTTTTTTAAAAATATGCAATATACATAATGTAGTTAGCATAACTATTAAATCAACCAATTTTATATAAACTGCCAATCAGTTTATAGAAATCAGTTTATACAGATCAATTGTTCAATTTTCATTGAGTATTAACTAGCAGAAAAGGGGGGCATTTGCCAAAGAGACAAGGGTAAGAAACTCCCACTCTCAGGAAGCTGACCACTTCAAGGGGACAGAAGACAAGATCTAAAGGAAAGTGGGCTAAAGGAACCTAAACCCAACCAATGGAACACATCAGCACTGAAGGGGTACAGGAGAAACCTCCAAACTGAGGAATACCAAGAAGACCTGCGGGGTAGAGAGAATTTAAATAAGGAGAGACAAAAAGAAGGCTATTTCCACATACAGGGAAAGCCATGAACTTAAAAGAACAAGGCACAGTCACATTCATTGTGACTACATAACGTGGGAATGAAGGGAAAGTGAACAATGGGAGAAGATGCTACTGGTTTGGACCAGTAACTGAGGGTCCATGAACACCTAGTTACAGACTTCCATTTGGTGGGCAGTAAGAGCCCTAGAAGGCTTTGGAGCAGACACCAGCAGGACTGAAACTCTGCTTCAGGAATGATCATTTGAGCCCATTGTCTCAGACAGTGTGGAGGAGGGTGGGGAACATCTAGATAAAGGGGAAGGAAGTCCTGAACTGCAGGGGCAGAAGAGAAAAAAATCGGAAGGAGATGGTTTTGAGAGGTAGAGAAACCAGAATCGATAAGCGTTGTACCTTCCTGCCTGACTGAGTGTTGGGGAGAGGCACAAAAGAGAACCACCGTGGGGGACTTGGCCTCTGAGTTTAGCTAACTGACACATGGGGCATGTCATTCCTAAAAAGAGAAGAGCCAAGACAATCTGCCTTGGTGGGGGAACACAGCAGTTTTGGTTTTGACAGGAGGGATTTAACGTGCTGTTGGGCTTCCCACAGGGAATGTCCAAGGGCAACTGTAACCTGTGGTAGAGAAGTCGGGACTGCAGATGGATACTTAGGAGTCTCCTGGAGATTTTAAGTGGTGATGAATCAAAATCACATTTAAATCAAGCTTGAGAGTTACTGTGCTTACAAGACAAATAAAACTGTTTTGAGTTTATGTAATTCAATTCAAACAAAATAATAAAAGCTCCAATATAAGAAACAGATGGAAATATTTTGTGCTTTACCCATATTGTTGAACCTAACCGCGGCAATTTAATATGGTATTTTTCTCTTTAACAACAGTTATCTCACTTATGCCAAACCTCAAGGACTAGTTGTCATAAATGGTTTAATAGGGTACTTTCACATAAACTTTAAAAGTAGAAGGGACATTTACAGTCAGTCCAACCTACTCACTTTACAGACAGTTAATTTTTTAAAAGGTGAAAGAGAAAGTTCTGCTTACTTTTTACACTTTCTTTATCCCTAGCACCCACTCCCTTTCCAATCTGGTCACAAATCCAATAATAAGGAATAAATAAAAAAAGAGGTAAGGACATTTTCCCTTAGACAAAAGCTATAACTGCATCAATACAGTAACAATATTCTTGGCTTGAAGAAGAGACACAGGGATTTAGAATCATTACCCAGTGTCAGCTCCAAATATCAGAAAAATTAATTATAATAATTAAAGGGGAAAACTCTGTTGCTTGAAAAAGTTAGCAAAAACTTTAGTAAAAATTATTATTACAAATTTATTTTTATTAAGATTTTTTAAAAATATTTATTTATTTAACTTTAGTTGTACACAATGCAATGCATTTATGTTTATGTGGTGCTGAGGATCGAACCCGGGCCGCGCACGTGCGAGGCCGCGCACGTGCGAGGCGAGCGCTCTGCCGCTGAGCCACAACCCCAGCCCCTTTATTAAGATTTAAGCAATTAGGGCTAGGATTGTGGCTCAGTGGTAGAGTGCTTGCGTAGCATGTGTGAGGAACTGGGTTTGATTCTCAGCACCACATATAAATATGTGAATAAAATAAAGCTCCACCAAATATAAAATTTTTTTTTAAATTTAAGCAATTAGAAATTATGCTAAAGATTGTATTATTGGTGTCAGAGAGCTCTGTCCCTAAGAAATATATTTCTAAATATCAGCATGATATTAGTAATATTTACTTAAGCATCAATATTCATTGTAAATTATCCAAGCTGAAGCTCATCTGAGATGCTCTTTAATAAACAGCATTTTAGAGCATAAGGTGCAGATTAAAAACATTTCCTTTTTCCATGTCAAACCTAGTAACTATATCTTTTCAGCAAAAGTATTCTGCATTTCATACATCATTTTTTCTTAATAATATTCAAACAACTCATTTTATCTTGGGCAAACAATACAAGCAGCTTCCAGATAAAACACAATAAAATCAAATTTGGTGTGTGTTTTTAAATCTTAGGGGGAAAAACTCGTACTGAATCTCAACTAGAACCTGGCACAAAGGAGATGTTCACTAAATACTGGTGAACAAATGAATTCAAAAGTCATGAAAATAAATCCTAACATATTCATTTATCAGCAGAGTAAAGCTCCTCAAGCCACTAAAAAAAAATGTACAAACAAGTGACCAAAATTCTAGGCAATAATCACCTTCACAATGTGTTAGAAATATATACTCTCACATGTTCTTTCATTTAGGTTTATTGTTAAGCACATTTTATTTTTGTGTGGAGGCACGATGTCATTATACAATACTAATTAATACCTCAAATAGTCACTGTTCATGGGTTAATATATTCCATTCAACATTTTAATAACAGTAAACAAAAACAGCTCAGCTATGCAGTAAAATCCATCAAACCACACAGATGGTTATAAGGTTTTCATTATGTGGTTTCCATAGCAATCATATTGCAAATCTGGAAGCTTCTTGCAAATAAGCAGCTTGTATTTACATGCCTCTCAGCTGCAGCACAAAACTCTTCAACATGTGAAGTTATTATTCCAATCACACATTGTTAGAAGAATCATCAAGAGAGTTTTTGTGAACAGACAAGATGAAAATAACAGTAAAGTGAAGTAAGTGCAGAAAATAATTCAAACATAGTCACATATTTACTAATCCATGAGTAGTAGAAATGCTCTGATAGTTACCAAAGGTTTTAACATTACACCATGTAGAAAACATAAAACTTCCAAGAGCAATCAGGCCCTATGGAATCCTAAAGGATAAATGCAACCCACCTCTCTTTTTAAAATAGATATTTGTCCTTTTTTCTGGGTTGAGCAAAGGGAGGAAGCAAAACAGATAATCAAGTCTCCCAAATCTTTTTAGGAAAATCCATTTGAGAAAATGCTTACTGTGGGAAAAATTAAGACCCCCCCCCTTTTAGATTAATCAATTTAATTTACAAATTGATCCAGTTCCATAACAGATGGATTATTACCCTAATAAGGATCACAGATCTGTCTAGCTATGTTTTTGTTTTGTTTTGTTTTACAAAACAGCTATTTCTGCTTACTAATGTTCTTATTTTTAGGATAAATGACCAAAAAGAAATGTGATAAGCAAATGACATGTTTAGGTGAGAAAAGCTGGGTGAGAAAGGCTGAAGACACTGTTAGTACTAAGGCAGGGTGTGTGATAAGCACTCCAAGGAGAAGAGGAGGCAAGCTAAGAAAACCTTTACCTTTCTCACAAACATCTTTAGAAAATAGCTTTACTGAGTTCCAAAGTATTGTAAAAGACATAAGACACAATGAGAAATCATGCTGTGAAATGAAGTTTGAATTTAGATTACTACCTGCCCGGTCTTCATTTGATTATGCAATTACATATTTTTCTTAAGAATGATTAATATTTATTGCTTAAAAGATCATATTATCTCTACTTATATCCATTATATAACAACATCCCCATAATAATTCTATGAGGTAATAATAGGCATTTGTATCCTCATCATTTTATGAATTGAAGAAATGAAATTTATGGAGCTTGAATAACTTACCGAGGTTCACAGACTCAGTTCGAGTAGTGAGCCAGCATTTAAACCTCAGGCCTGTTACTAAGCCCTAACTCTGAGCCAAACTGCATTTTCCTTGACTTTCATTAAAATGTTCAATCCAAGGGCTGGGGATGTAGCTCAGTGGAAGAATACTTGTCTATTATGCATGAGGCCCTGTGTTTGATTCCCTAGCACTTTAAAAAAAAATCTATCTATATATATTTTTTACTTTATAGGTGGATTACTTTCCAAAATTTTATATAAACACTGCCTGTTTCTGGAGTTGGAAAACATTTTCACATAGGTGGGAAAGGTCTATATTTTCAAGCACTGAATATGAAGCCATCTTTTCAGTGCTGCTCTAGAAACATAATTGCAACTGAGGATGAAAAAAGAAAAAGAAAAATACAGGCTGCCTGCTCTTTTCTGTTCTAGCTCTTTCTCCCCACCTCTAGCTCTGCACATACTCAACAGCCCCAACTCCAGCACACAGTACTGAACCTTTACTTTGTAAAGGTTTCTAATACAACTCATAATTGCAAAAGCATTATTTCTAGGCAGCCAGTTTCTTTTCCTTTCCACTTAATTTCAATAACAAAAACATGTCTGAAGTGGAGATGGTAAAGGTGAGTTTTTCTACAAACCAAGAACTGAAAGAAGTTCACCCATGTTTCAGAGCAATGGGTTATCCTTCCCGTTTCATCAGGGGTTCAGGCTCTGGGTACTGAGAGCAAGATGTTCCTGAGTGGATGTAACAGAGCACGAGGGAACCAGAGACACAAAGGGCTAGTCCTGATGGTACAATGCAAAAGAAGGGAGCAATGCTAGGAGGCTTTACACAAATGGACAAATGACACCTCATTCCCTCTTCTCTTCCAAGGCCTGTGGTGAGCTATGAAGGCTGGAGGGAGGATAGGGAAAGTTAAAGAACAGAGTCAAGGGGATATAGGCAAGAGAGTCAAGATTATAAAAATGAGGGAGAGTGATCCTCAAGGGCCTATAAATCCAGAACTATTGGCAACACATATATGACACTTCTAAAGATTCTTCTATCTATTCAATACACTGACATACATTTTAAAGTAATAAAACACAATCTTTATGTAAGCATGTGCCTAAGTTTTAGCCTTACATAAACTTTAAAATGTACAGAAGGATAAAGATAACTGAAACAGCATATTTAGAGTCATGTTAACTCTCCCGGAAATTAGGCAAAGTGGGGTCATTGTTATAGTTCTGGTTACTTATGTAAACTTGACACTGTTTCTATTTCTCCGTCATCTCTCTATAATACTTTGTAATAGGAAGCAAAATGTCTAGCTGATAGCACTTTGAACAGGATTTGGGGAGGACAATGACATAGCCAGATTTCTAGGAGGGTGGGGGAACACATAATTAGTGTGTAGTGTCAAGTTTATTACTTTAACAGCAAGGTATTTTGTGACAACTTATGAATGTCACAACCACAAAGGTCAATATGATATAAAAGGCAACAAAATAAGTAACAGTTGTTCAATCATACAATCTTATTTTAATTTAGACATTCTATTCTTATAAGGTTTAATATGAAAAGGTTATCATTGCACTTCAAATGAAAAAGGAAATGCCATTAGATTGTAGTACATTTCTTTACTATGATATTAAAATTAATAATTTAAGCATGAATATAAAAATGTGAAAATAATGATTTTTCATATAGACATTCTATGTGTTAACATCACGGTTGGGATGTTGAGGGAAAAATTTAAAACTCAAGCAAAGATCTTACTTGACAGAATCAAGAAAAAGAAACTGTGAAGGAAAAGAAACCTTAGATATCTTGTTCCATTTCCTCATTTCATAACAGGGGAAGTGAGCTGAGGATGCTGACCATCTGGCTCAAGGTCACACAGCCTGCACCCCACCCCACCTTCCGTGCAACGTGCATCGTGGACACTTCTGTAGGTATAGCCTTCGGCTGGAGGAGCACTTCTGACCACGTACAGGCCATTAGGGCAGATGAAGAAAGCAGATGGGTTAAACATTGAGTTTCAGGAAGCCAGATTCCATGCGTCAGAAGTGACTGTGAGGGCTGGGGTTGTGGCTCAGTGGTGGAGCACTTGCCTAATATGTGTGAGGCACTGGGTTCGATCCTCAGCATAAAAAAATAAATAAGTGCCGGGCGTGGTGGCGCATGCCTGTAATCCGAGCACTTGGGAGGCTGAGGCAGGAGGATCGCGAGTTCAAAGCCAGCCTCAGCAATGGCAAGGCACTTAGCAACTCAGTGAGACCCTGTCTCTAATAAAATACAAAAAAGGGCTGGGGATGTGGCCCAGTGGTCGAGTGCCCCTGAGTTCAATCCCCGGTACCAAAAAATAAATAAATAAATAAATAAATAAGTAAAATAAAGTTCAAAAAAAGAGAAGTGACTGTGAGTCAAAATGATCCTACTCCTAAAGAGTTCAACAGGGAAATTATGAAATATGGCTCCTTTTCTCCATGTACTATTCCCTGGATGCTACGATAAAAAATTTTCCTTGCAATCTTAATAAATTCCAAATTCTTGGGCTTTCAGTTAAAGTACATAATAAATTCTGCAATGCTAAAATTCTTTTAACCAAGCAAAGTCTGAATTATTTCTCAGTTATAGGAAATTCTATTTTGGCTGTCTATTTCTGAATCCTTTTTTTTCATTTAATGATTTTTTTCTTATTATTCTTATTACAAAAGCAATATCTACTCATTGTTGAAAATCCAGAAAAATAGAGATAAGTAAAACAGTTTCTGCCCTATTCATAACCACTATTAATGCCTCTTTCTAGACCACCTTTATGCAATTACTAGTTTTTCTTTCTTTGGTTTGCTTGTTTTGTTTCCTTTTGTTTTTATTTTTTATTTTTATTTTTTAATGTTCATTCTGGGGATTGAACCCAGGGACTCCCAGCCCTTTTTTAAAAAATTTGTTAAGTTACCCAGGCTGGCCATGAACTTGTGATCCCATTGCCTCACTCTCCCAAGTAGCTGGGATTACAGGCACTTGCCACCACACCCAGATGGTTTTTCTTGATTCTTATTTTTAATAAAACTATCCCAAATGTGTATGCATTTCATTATCCCTATACCCTTCTTACCCCAAATGTATAAGTACTTCATTGTAAACCACTCTGAATTTCTTTTCAGAAAGTAAAAGTATTTCATCAACTTAGATATTTTTGTTTGTGTTTTTGAATGTCATTAGATAAAAAATAATAATAATGAGTTTGGTGTTCAGATCATCTAATTGTAATGTGGCCATTTCATAAGGATCTTCAGCTGCCTCCTAGAACCCCCAGAAAAAAGCAGATACATGGATGCAGAGCTCATTTGCTACCGGATTTGGCTATTTCCTCTGCAAATATACCCTTCCTCATCAAGTGCGGTGCACCCTAACCTCATTTTCAAGAACCCAAAGAAGAAGAAGAAGCAGAGTCTTATATGAGGAACCAGCACCATTAGACTTATTGGCTCCATATCCCTTATACCAGCAGTGATTTCCAAGACCCTTTCAGGGGGCAGGGGTTTGTGAGGTCAAAATATTTTCATAATGCTACTAAGACATAAATTATGTGCCTTTTTCACTGTGTTAACATTTGCACTGATGTTGAGAAGCAATGATGGGTAAAACTGCTGACACCTTAGCATAAATCAGCATAGTGGCACCAAACTGTCATTGCATCCTTCACTGTCTTACACTAGCATTTAAGAGAGAAGGAGAGGGAGAGAGAGACAGACTAGCTTCACTAAAAAATGGCCTTGATGAAGAGGTAAAAATTATTTCCACCTAATACCAGCCTTTAGTACATGCTTTTTTAATATTCTGTGTGACAAAATCAGAAGGAGGCATAAAGCACTTTGTTGTACCACCAGATATGCAAGAACACAAGCAGTGCACTGGATGAGCTGGTTTTTTTTTAACGGAATGCTATTGTTACTCGAATGACTGACAAATTACAGTTATCCAGATTTGGGAATCTGCAAACATTTTCTCAAAAATAAAGTGAGCGTATTGTTTCAAGGAAAACAAGTCGCAATTTTTATTGTGAATGAAACAATTTTTATTGCCAATGATAAAATTTGACTTTTCCAGCAAAAATTAGAATTTCAGAAACTTAAATCCCCCACTGTAAGCCTGACAGCTCATTATTATTTAAAGACTTCTCATGAGAAAGGCAGTAATAGTAACAAAATGTGATTTTTAAAAAATTGTGTCTCCTGTCACATGTATATAAAAAGAACAAATAAAAAAATTGTGTCAATATTTGGAGGTTCCGAATAATGTAGTGAAATATTGATTATTTAATTGACTGATGCATGACATTACAAAATCATGCATGGGTAAAGGATCCACTCAAAGCATAAGGAAGATCTACAAACTCAAATGTAAAAAATATCAAAAGGTCACTGACACTGCTTCATTTTCCACCTTGCAACTAACCTTTAATTACTACTTGTGGAATCTGGGAACAGTATCAAAGAATGACATCTACAATTACTTGCAAGGACTTTCTTTTGCTACCACGCATTTATCTGCATGAGGGTAGGTTTTTATTACATGTTGCTTATACTTAAACTAAAACTGCACATCACAACAAATTTGAATATGGAATCAGATATATGAGTCTGAATGTCTTCTGTTAAGACACACATTCAGGGCTGGGTTGTAGCTCAGTGGTAAAGCACTTGCCCAGCATGCGTGAGTCACTGGGTTCAATCCTTGGTACCACATAAAAATAAATAAAATAAAATAAAGGTATTGTGTCCATCTACAACTAAAAATATTTTTTAAAAAAGACACACATTCAAGAGAGCTGTCAAACTGCAAGAACATACTCCCCTCACTATTTTCTTAGAAAATAGTTATTTTCTCAAAAACAAGATAAGTACATATATATATATAGCTTTATCTCTGTTATTTTAAAAATTCATTAATATACATTTTTTAAACTTCTCCATTTTAATTTCTAATACAGTAAATTTTGAGAGGCAAAACCCACATAAACAAAGATTTTGGGAGTCCTCAGTAACTGTCAAGATTACAAAGGGATCCAGAGACCAAAAAGTTTGAGAATGACTGCCCTGTATTTTCTAGAATAATTTTAGTTAAATAACTGAACAGTGTTCATCTACACTACAGGGAAAAAATGGATATCTTGCTAACCCAGAACACTATCTGATAATTATTTTACATTCCCAAAGCACTCATTATCAGGATTGAATCACACTGCTCTGCTGACTCACATTGAGCTGCTGACCAAAAATCCCTGTTTTTTTTTCCCATTTACCACAAAGCCAAGTCTTTTCTTACATATAGTTGTGCAACTAGACTTTTGGAGCAAGCAGGACACCCTATCATATTTCATCTTGTTGGATTTCACCCCTGATTTCAGTCTGTTGAGACTAGGCCTGTGTATTTTCCTCCAAGGCAATGCTGAAAATGTTGGACGCTGGACGCAAGGATCCTGAGAACAAAGCTCTAAGACATTCACAAAATCAATGAATTAGCACCCTTAGAGTACAGCTGTATAGTTAGTGATCCCAAGGTCGCTATACCTACACAGATTTCATGAGAATCCTGCCATGAGCCTGGATGAAGTCCAGTTAATGCCTGCCATTTCCATGAATCCATACTGATCTCTAGTAATCTAGTAATAAGTGTTTCATCTTCTGATGGGATAAAGACTCTCTGTGACATTCACGTTAGCAGCTTCTCTGGAATCCATTTCCAAGTCCCTACACTATGTAGAGTTTTCAGAACCCACCTGTAGTAGATACCAGATGCCCTCTTCAGAACTAACATGGCCACCTTCCAGCTGCTGGACTTGGGCTGCAGCTGGCTCACAGCTGTGTCCTTCACTCAAAAATGCCCTCAGCTGCTAGGAATTGCCTCACGTAAGGTCACACCCTCCCAGAGGGCAACTGGAGCCATTAGGGACACAAAAACAGATCCCTTCGCCTCAGTGTGGCACAACCCTGCAGAGTCACCCCAGCCTGGTCCCGCCTTCCTCACTTTATCTCACGTACAAGATCTCTTGTAATATAGTTTTTATCTGGGCCAGAAGCCAAACCTAAGTCCTACTGCTCTTCAGACCCCCATCTAGGAAGCTTTTCTTCCCCAAATCCCTGTAGGCAGCTAACCTCTCTCCCCTGTGTATTCTCAAGTCTTGGAAAGGCTTCCATTAGTGTTCTTCTCATGGGGCACTACCAACAATTGTCTACGAGTCTACTTTTCCTTCAGGTATGAACTCCTCAAGGATTTATTTATATTACCACAGCCTAACACAGGGGCTGAGAAAAAAAAATGGTTTTCCAAAACTACTTGCTGAATTAAAACTAAATGGATTTTGGCTAGCTAGGCATTCCATTTTTAATCTCCCCAACAATCCTGGGCTTCTATTACAACTTACTAATCTTATCAGTTGGAGGATAATTAGTCACAGAAAGAAACAAATAAAATAGAAATGGAACTTTTTTTGCTCTGAACTATTTAGCCCCTAATAAGTTTTGGAAACAAATAAAACCACGTAGCTGTTGTATACTTTTTGCTGTACTTATCATAATTGCTAAATTTCAACAGTTTTCATATTTTCTTTGCTATCAGGCCATTTCAGCTGTTGATACATTATTTTTAAAGTTGCATTTTATTGAAGAGAATGTAGCATAAGGATACTGATAAATTTTAGTTTCTCCCCCTTTTTTCTTTATTGGCATTATTTATAATTAAAATATAAATGTCATTTTTATTTTTTTAAATTTTTTATTCACTCAAATCACTGAATACAATTTCACTCTATAGGTTTTTTTTTAATTTCTTTTTTTAAATATTTTTTAGTTGCAGTTGGACACAATACCTTTATTTTATTTATTTATGTGGTACTGAGGATCAAACCCAGGGCCCCGTATGTGCCAGGTGAGCACCCTACCACTGAGCCACAATCCCAGCCCCAACAAATGTCATTTTTAAATACTTATTGGTCTTTTTTTTTTTTTTTTTTTTTTTTGGTACTAGGGACTGAACCCAGGGGCACTGGACCACTGAGCCACATCCCCAGCCCTATTTTGTATTTTATTTAGAGAAAGTGTCTCACTGAGTTGCTTAGTGCCTCACTTTTGCTGAGGCTGGCTTTGAACTCACCATCCTCCTGCCTCAGCCTCCTGAACTGCTGGGATTACAGGTGTGTGCCACTGCATCCAGTTTATTGGTCTTTAATACCATATGTTTGTGCTATTCTTTGAATTTTTTGAAGTCTACCTTCCTAGAGTCTAGGCAAATATGTCTATCCAGCTGATGACCCTTCTTTTCCTATCATGGATTCTAAAATGACAACAGCTTTTGTCCATTTCCCCCTACAATTAAATTTAGATGTAGTAGCAGCTTACCTATGTCCTATATCCTTTGCCTTACTCAGTTTTCAATATGCTACTTCCACATTTAAACTCCATCCAAAGATAGAAAAAGATGTAATGGTAATGGTTGTTTATTGCTTTCTCTCCCTCTTAATATTCTTAACATCAGTTCCTCTTGGTTGAAGAATCCTAGAGACTGAATATCAGAAAAACTAACCATCATAATAGAGGGGACAACTACTTCCCATCTCCCAGTTCTTTGCACTTATTGGACTGTGCCTGACAGTAATGGCTACCTAGGAGGCCTAGATCCAAGGCATAGAAGGGATCAAGCCCATAATATTGAATCTGAATATCTATAGGGAAGTTATCCAATAATAGCCCCAACCAGATTTTTTCTGTTACCATCACATTCTTTCTCTATAATATATAACTTCCCAGTTTGGAATGAGGTAGTATGAGCCACATCAACATACTTGTGTATCAGCTAGATGTGTTGTTTACCCAGAACAGTGGTCCTCAAGCTTTAGCAGGCATCAGAGGCACCTGGAGGACTTGTAAAGACCCACCATAGAGTCTCTGTTCAGTGGATCTGGGGTGAGTCCAAGAATATGCTTTTCTAACAAGTTCCCAGCACACACTGCTGAGGACAACACCTTGAGAACCAATGACCTTATAGCCATCTCTTTTTACATAAGGTTTCAAAAGGTTGAGTGTTCAATCATCATTTGAATGTAAATTAATTAGGTACGGTATTTTCAAATGTCATTTACGTTTTAAGTTTCAAACATATATATATATATGCATATATATATGTATGTGTGTGTATATATATAGATAGATAGATATGTATATGCCTTACTAAATAATACCAAAGTAAAATTAATTATAATGGAACTAGTAAAGCAGGAGTTAATTGCATATATACTCTCAAGAGATACAATAAAAATATATAAGCATAAATAAAATGTGTTCCAGAAGTTCATATTACCCTCTTTTGCTATCTATACAAATTTAGACAAATTAATTCAACACTCTGACCCTCAATTTTCTTAGTTGTAAAATATAAATACAAAATCTACCTTAGAGAATTATTATGAGGACAAAATGAGGCAAAATGGCCAACACAATGGCCACTGTATAGTAGATGCCTAATAATAGAGATTACAACAATCTGAGGATTTACGGTATACCAAGCACTGCTAGGTGCTTTATACATAAATCTCATTCAGTCCTCAAAATCCTAGGTATGACATAATTCCCATTTTCCAGATGAAGAAACAGATGTATAGAAACATTTAAATAGCACCAGCAAAACACAGGTATAAGAAATAGTGTCAGGATTTGAACCTAGGCTGGCTGCTTACTGCCCAAGTTCTGAAGTACTATGATTTTTCTTCTCTCTCGGTGTAAGACTCAGCATGTATCACTTGTTCCTATGTGTGCTAATTAATTAAACAGCACTTTAACCTACTTCTATAACATGCAATTGATGAGAAAGTTAATCTCATGGTGTTATATTGACATATATTCTTATTTTTAAGATTCTTCATTGACAAAATAACTTTGCTAACACTGACAATCCAGAAAAAAAAAATAGACCCCCTGAAAAATAGTGTACACTGCTAAGAACCGGTAAGAACCGGAGAAGAGTCGTGTTTGTAACGGCCACAGAAACTGAAAAGCTTGGCATTTGCCCCTTCCATTTTTCTTTCTGTTGGGAGGCAGCTTGCAAATGGAAAAATCATCTCCCAGCATCTCCCTCCCAGAGACTGAATATGATGAAAAAACAGTAAGGCCAAGCCCTGAAGCAAGCAAAGCCGAGAGCAGCTTCTGTCCTAGCCAGGAGCCTAAAAAGATTGATTAATCCTGAATAAGATAGCTATAGACTATCACCAGATTTGACTGCGGTAAGACATGAAAAATGCAGCAAATTAAAGCACTTTACATAACACAAAAGAAAAATACAAATTTCCACGAACCTATGGAGGGCTGTACACAGACTTTCAAAATTATATTTTTGAGGTGATTTAAATTCTTAAAGTAAGCAGTATTTTTTTGTCACACTGACAAATTTATGATAAAATATGTTATAATGCCTAGAAAAGGAAAGATCTTCTAGAACTAGGATATTTCCTGTAGGAAGGGGCTGCCAAAAGAAGCAAGGTAGAAGCTTCTGGGGAAGGAAGGGGAGGTTAGGCACACAGAACTCTTCTGAAGGAGGTCCTGGTGTTCATTTCCACAAAATAGTATTTGATGCTCTTTAAGGTACGTTAAGAATAAAAATTTGAGCTTAAAAAACAACACACTTGCTCAGTTTTGGCCCCCTAAAGGGACAGGCTGAACCCTCATTTGAAAGTTTTTCTTACTTGGATTCCAGAAACAAAGCCAACATAAACAAAGCGTCTGCTCTTATGTAAAAGAGCCAAGGTGTTCTCATTGTACACTGTGGGCAAACCAGATCTTACTTTTTCAAGGTCTCACTCACAGTGTCCCAGGGTAGCAAATGAAGTAAACTTACCCACTTTGGGAAGACAGATTCCTGCCATTTTAAGGGACTGGGGTCAGGCAGTCAGTGCTCTAAAACTAACCTATTGTCTATTTTTAAGTATGATACAGCACTCTTGTTTTCTCATCCCCAAATCACAACTGCTTATATTTTCTAAGTTTAATATAACATTTAATAAACTTTTCCTGGTGCTTTTAGTTAGAATAAATGTTATGCCATAATTATGTACATTATACTAAGATGTAATTTAGGGTTTTAGTTCCATCTAATTACACATGCAGTCAAACATGTAAATTTAATGGCATGCCCAACTACAGTATTTAAATGGTCATTCAATGTTTATTGTCCTTGCTTAGAGTAAACTATTGATTTAAAGAGAATATGTGAAATAACAATATGAACTTTCCTGAACAGTCTATTTAGGATCATAATATTAACTATCTGAATGTGGTCCAATTGCATGACTTGTTTACATGCACTCTAACTAAAGAAAAATAGTAATCAACCAGTGGTTACAGAATTCAGGTAGCTTTCTTATAAATGATTTTATCATATAATCCTTTACTTAGCTTTGGAAAATAATTTCTGGATTAAAAAACTCAAGAAGAAAAATTATCTCGATATAGTTCACTGTAGCGAGGAAATACAATCCACCACTTGGCATGTGTCCACAGGAAAAGTCTGGCTCCCAGATGCTTCTTGCCAACCCACAGCGGATTCAACAATGTTTAAACAACTGACAACGTGCACTCACAGCACTGATGACATGGTGACCAAAAATTCAGCAGGAGCCTGTCTCACGGGTATTTTCACATATTGAACAGAAAAATCCAAACAAAACAAATCATAGACATCCACGTACACATTTCACAAACACAAAGATTCAACACAATGCAAAACTTCTTTAAATAGATCTCATCAAAATTCACAAATAAGACTTGTTTCACCATCACAAGAAATTCAAACAAAATATGTCAATTTTTTTTGTATTAATTCTTGAAAATGAGAAATATAACCCTGACTTTATGACCTATATAAAAAGTCCAATAATAACTCTTCCCAGCAAATAGATTAACTGTCTCCACAGCTCATTCATTATAATCATACTATTTATATTAATATCCATGACTTCCTAAAGCCTGCGCCTGCTGCTAACTAGTGTTTCTATTTGTTTGAATCAAATGAAATTGTGAATATTTTGTCATTTTTTTTAACCTCCCCAAACAGGAATTTTATAAGTTTCAAGGGGAAAGTGAAACTTCAAAATTTTTGACATCAAGCCAGGTGCAGTGGTGCACGCCTGTAATCCCAGCTACTCAGGAGGCTGAGGAAGGGGATCGTAAATTTGAGGCCAGCCTGGATAACTTAGCAAGACCCAGTCTCAAAATAAAGTGAGAAGGGCTGGGGATGCAGCTCAGTGGCTGAGTAGGTGCACGGGATGTTCAAGGCCTTGGGCTCAATCCCCTGTAGTAAAAAGAAAAAAAAAATTTACACCAAATTGGCAATCTACTTTTCTTAGATACATAATGTATATAATTCTTTGTAACCAGCCCACAAGTATATCACTTAACTGAACAGTCTTCTTTCTAACCAGGAAAATTCTGAATAAAGTCTACATCCTACTGTAGCACATTCAAGCATAAACAAAATATTGTTAATATTTAGTATGAAATCGGCTGTCACAAATGTAGCCAACAGTGAAGAAGCCATGATACAAATAAAATTACTTTGTGTGATTTTTCCTATTTCCAGATGACAAGCTTCTTTGAGATGATATTCTCTCTCTTAATAACAAACAACTTCTGTCACATAATGTTTATGTCATGTAAGTTTTACAAATGAATAGTGTAAAAACTGGTTTGACTTTCTGCGGGAGAAGATGATTGATTGGCATAGGGCATAAAATAAGTTATTTAAATGAGAAGGACTAGAGTTGATTGGAATGCCAACTCCATTTTTAAGACATATTCTAAAGTCACCACATTAACCTGATTTAACATGACTTAGATTGCAAATATGTGTTATCTTAGCTGAAAAAAAAAATCAAAGTCCACACTTGGATCTGGATGGATCTCTACCTTGATATAACTTCTATAATTCTTTTTATATACAAATCTCATTTTTACCTTAAGTAGCATTAAGCAGCTATATAGGATCATTTACTTTGTAAATTCAATAGCCATTTAAGATCTCTTCCTTCATAAATTCAACAAAAATGTCTTCTTGTCAAGAAGTAATTAATATTAAAAGTTAAAGCCCATCAGTTCTCAGGAGAGGGGATATTAAGCACCTAGCATGGAGCCTTGCCCACAGTACCTATTCAAAATTTTGTTTATTTAACTTGAATTAATTTTATAAATCAAGTACTTATAGTACTTATAATTAAGTCTTTATTATAGTGTCTTTGTAGTAAGTGATTACTTATGGCTAAGAATTCAACCTCTAGCAATATGGTTAACACCAAAGTTGAAATAAACCTATTTTTCCCATTTGCTCAAAGGGACACACTATTTGCAGGATGGGGTAAAGGCTGGAGTTGGAACACCTTCCTAGATACAGGGAGACAAAGCTTTGGGCCTGTGAGAACAGACAGCTGCAAGTGAGACCCACCCCCATCCCTGGGCAGCAACAGGAAACTTTTTGTCTTTCCTCAGTTCTGGAAGGTGTTGATGATGTTGGGGTTTCTGTGAGAAATCAAAACTCCAACTCTGTACAATCAAAGGTCCAAATTTAGACAACCTTCAAGTGTGGAGTGCCCAAGCCAAGAAATTCAAAATAAAAATTGTGAAACCCTGAAGGCTCTGGCAGAAACGAATGCAGAATCATGGTGTAAGGGGAGCAGGTTCCAGAACCCAGCGTACACAGTACTCCCTAGGGACAGGGAGAAAACCCTACAAGCTCATGACACGAGAAGCTAGAAGAGTGGCCCAGTGGCTAACAGGCAATTCCTGTGAGGCCAGCTCTAACAGAAGTCAACAGCAAATGCTGTAAGAGCACAGGGGAGGGTCACGAAATTAAGGGAAAGTCCAAGAAAATGTAAATCATGATTTTCCTAGCATTGCTAAGCTAGAGATGCAAATCATATATTACATGAAGCTGGTCCCTTTGCTTTCACCCAGTGAAGAATGGAACCCCTGTGAATATTTTCTGGGGCTTTGGACCATCTGGTTTTTAATATCTCAAGCAATGGGGTTTCTTCTACCACTTCCTTTGGAAAGTCTTTTTTCATTGTTGTTGGGACAAAAAAAAATTATTATTATTTTTTTGTTATTTAAATGTTAACATTTAAATAACTTAAATTTTAAGACTTAAGAGTTGTTTTTAAAAGTCTTCTGAAAAAAATAATTCTTAAATCCTTTTTCTCTGTAAAATTGAATAGTACAATCTGGCCTCTTTCAAATATATAATAATTACTCCATCCAAACCTTTTTTAAAGGGCTTTTGTTTAATAAACTCCTTCGCCTTAATCATTTCACTTTCATCTTCAGAATGCTCTGCAGGTGTTCACAACCACATACTGCCCACTGGGAATGAGCGGCACTGAACAAATAGCCCTTTCAGTTATCTCACCTACTGCTTGCACCTCTGGTTCTTTATCAGCTTCTCTTTGGTCTCTGGTTACCCTTTTGTTTGTTACATTTCTTTCTACTTAACAAACTCTGAGTTATAGTGGGCAACCTCTGTCCTCAGTGTCCAGCACAGGGCCTGGCATCAAAATGGCCTCATTAGTATTTGTTGCATGAATGACCGAATTGCTTATACAAAATACTGGCTTTTTTTTTTTTTCTTTTCACTTTTCTTATTTCAGGTTTCACTTTTTCAGCCTTTCTTTTCAGTTCATTTGTTAGGATTTTAGCTGATCCTTTCAGAATACATTTAAATGAATTCTGAAGTAACAATGAGGCTCGAAACTCATAGGTATATCTAGATGTTTGGGGGTTACTGTCTTTTATGATTAAGTCTTTTTTTTTTTTTTAAGAATTTAACTTTTATTTTATTTATTTGTTTTTATGTGGTGTTGAGGATTGAACACAGTACTTCACCCATGCTAGGCAAGTGCTCTATCACTGAGCTACAACCCCAGCCCCTATGCTTAAGTCTTAAACAATATGGGGATAGAGGATATTTTATTGTGGGTGTAGATGACCTTCACCTTTACCCACCTAATTGGGTTAAGTTTCCAGGAAGAACTGAGATGTCAGGTAATTTTAGGAGGAAAAGAGGCAGATCAGGAAAATAAAATGAGGTTATCTGGTGAATGAGAGAGTGTAATAGACAATGTGAAATCAGGAGCAGGCCTCACAAGCAGTGGGCTGTGGAAAGGAGTAAACTTAATTGAAGGAAAAGGTGTGGAGAAGGGAAATGGGTATTAAAATATGCCATGGTTGGTAGTAGGAGTGAATAAAGTGAATCTTGACCACAGCCTTCCTCTTTTTTAAGGCCCTTCCATGGCTCCTCTGTGCTCACTGAATTACACAGTAGCTTGAGAGATCATTTTTAAGTATTTTCCCAGCATTTATCCAATCATTGGCTATTAACCTCCTTTTACCATACTTTAAGCTGCTTATGCAACTTTTCATGTATGAGATTATTTTTACACACAACATTCATCATTTGCTTACTAGTTACATTAAGTCCTGTGTTATCTATCCTTGCAGATGTCAGGTTTTAAAAGTCTTCATAGTCTTCATTATGATCCTGTGCTCTTTAGATCTACTTTACCTATGACCCTTAATGAATGAGTGGAAGCCAAAGGAACATGTCATTTCCTAGGAAATGTCTCACTTGAGATGACTGGCCCTCCAGGGGAAGCTAGGAACTCAAGTGGGTCCTGTTGCTCACAGTACATGATCTATCTTTAATGGTACCAAATGTTGATGATATTAGAGCTTTTCATCACTCAATGTATTACATTTCATAACTTTATTTGTTTGAGACTATGCTCACTGGAATGGTAATGTTAGATTTTAATGAAGTTCTAGGGATCAGCCATACTTCAATTCACTGCTGAGAGTACAGTGTTTAGTAATTCATTGGGGATTCTGCAATAATTGATGTATTATTAGGAAAAGAATCACCATAGAGAAGATTTCTCTTAATTTGACTGATGGGATTTTCTAATTTTGCACTATTCAGGTATTAGTTATTGAATTCTTAGAAGAAGCAAAGTATTAGTTATTGAATTCTTAAGTACTTATGTAAAGAATATGTCAAGAAATAAAAGACTTGACCTGTACCCTTTAGGGGCTTGTAAATATAATCAAGATCAGTTATAATAATCTACCCATTTGCTTGCTTGCCAAATTAATCACATGAAAAGTGAAATAAGGTTTGTAAAACAGTAGAGGTTGATATTAAAAATGGTCAGAAAGTCATAAGTGGTTAATTCTTAGATGAATGGTGCTGCCAAAGTTTAGAGAGGCAAAGGTCACTTCATGCTGGGATGTACACAAGAGACCTTTCTGGGGAGTTGGGGTTTGATCTGGGAAAGTGGGAATAATCTGGCTCAAAACTGAACAAGAGAAGAGCATTCCATGCAGACAGGAAGGTGTGAACAAAAATGTGAGGTTTTAAAAGGATGGAATGCCTGCAGGAGAACAAAAAGCTAATCAGCTTGTTGAAACAGAAGAGGTTCTACACCGTAACCAGGACTAGGCTAGAACGTGAGACTCTGTCACACTGCGGGGAAGACCTCTGGATGCCACAGTGAGGAGTAAGTGCTTCATGGGCACTGGAGAGCCACTGGGCATTTTGGAGCAGCAGAAAAATATGCCTTAAGAAACTTTGGAATTCTTTTTCTTGAAAATATTTTTCCCATTAACTGAAAAATTAGCAGTTTATAAAGGAGGTTTATAAAGGTTTATAAAGGAGGCTTTTGAATTCTTTTATACATGGTATCTGCAAGCATTTAGATAATATGTTCTGGATGTGCCCAGAATGATGCTGGAGGATATTCTCTTATACTGTGATACTGTACTGTGTTGAGTATTATGTCATCTTGTACTCATAAAAACATTGTACTATGCCCAATGAAGATAGAGAACCTCAAGGGAATTCTGATTTTTTATAGAATGAGCATGAGGATTTCTTAATAGATTTTGAGCAAATTCTGTATTTATAATATACAATGGTGTAATAAATGCACAGATCCATAAGGGTATCTTTATTGTTTCTGATGCAGTGACTAAAAAGGTTCTACACAGGTGTGAACACAGAATATTACACTTTGGAATTGGTAAAAGTGATACACATTTTAATACTTTTTTTTCCTATAGTTATATTTCATAAACCTGGTTCTATAATTAAATTATTAGATATTTGAGGATAGGGGCTATCTATCCACCGTCATAGCATCTATACTACACCTTATAAATAGAGATATTGATTAGAAAAAAACAGTAGTGATGGTCATGGACAGTGTGGATGGAAAAACAAACAAACAAACAAACAAACAAACAAACAAAAAAAACACTGTTTCATCCATACGCTATTTGGATTTCTGTCCTTGAACTAATTCTTTAACTCAGCACACTGATTTAGTATAAGGCACCAAGATGAAGCACAAGGCAGGATCAAGGATTAGTGAAAGTTCAGTCTGTCTGGAGCATCAAGGGTTTGAGCAGCAGACTGGAACTGGGCCTGGCCAGTGAGTTTGAACTTGGTCCACTCGGCACTGGGGATCCATAAAAGCTACTGAGCAATGGATCAATTTGAGCATGTTATATTCTAAGATCACTCTCTTGGTAGTGAGTAGAATGGATCGGGTTGGTTGGAGAAAGAGAGAGAGATACAGCCACAGGAAGTGGGCAGAGCACTCAGGAACACTTGTAATGATCCAGGTGAGAAATCAATAAGCATGAATGAATGGAGAGCTGGAGATGGATGACGTTTCAGAGGCAGGATCAGGAATAATTGGCAACTGATCTGATCAGGGGAAGTGGGGTGACCAAGGAAGGAGTCAGGATGGGTTTGAAGTTCTTTAAAAAATTTTTTTTAAATCTTGAATGACTACTGATACTGTTAACAGAAACAGAAAATAAAGGAGAAAGCAGTATTTATAAGGAAGATGGTGAGTCTGATCTTAAATATGCGTTTGACGTGATAGCCAATGGTTACTTGAAATGAGGCCAGAGCTCAGAGGAGAGGCCCAATGTGAAGATGAGATATGGTCAGTATGCTATCTTTCCTAGTGTCTTTTTAATATACATGCCAGTACATGTTTACTTGATGGTTAAGAACAAGGCGATTCCTACCAAATTTCTATTGAGAGACAACATAACTACTGGTTAAGGGAACTTGACCTGCAGAGTCAGAATGCCTAGGTTGGAATTCCAACTGTGCTATTTCCCAGTTTGTGACTCTATATAAGTTGAGCCTTTCTGTGCCTTAGTTTCCTTACCTGTAAAATAGGAATGGTAACAGTACTGATGCCATAAAGTATATAAATTATTAAGTGAGATAATACTTGGTAAAGTCCCTGGCACATATTAAGGGTTAACCCTTACCATATAATTATCATCACATTATCTTATATTCTTTTCATGAGCTGGCTTCCCAGTGAAGATATTTTACTTTGCTCTAACGTAGGCATCTACATGTAGTGATACTTGAAGGTATAAAGTTGCCCAGATAGAGAATGTGTAAAAAAGACAAAGAGTTTTCCAAATGCAAAAATCTTCATCACATTAAACTACATCACAATAAACGGTATTTGATGTATGTGGGAAATCTCATATCATTATACACACGAGCCTCACTTTAAAAATTCAGCACAGGTTTTTCCAAGTGTCGGTCTTGCTTTACCTGGCTCTAGATTCCCTCTCCAATCTCATTTTAACCTCTCTCTGCCTGGCTGCTGTGGCCTCCTTTTTGTATCCTGAACTTTCCAGCACTGTCCAGCTCAGAGCCCTGGCGTTTGGTGTTCTCTGTGCCTGAAAAGAATTTGCTTGTTTTTTTTGCCCTGAAATGTCACCTCTTCCCTGACTGCAGAATGGTAACTCCTTCGCCCATCACCCTCTTATCTTCCCTCATAGCACTTTCCACAATCTGTAATTATCTTAATAGAGACCACATCTGCCTTTTTCATGCCCAAACTCCCGACACCAAGAACAGATTCTGGCATGCAATGGGCTTTCAATAAATATTCATTGGATGAATGAAATACATAATAATAAGAATGTCTGATGTGGAGAATAATAAGAACCTAAGGCAAAAGAGAAACAAGAAGTTACATTAAAGAAATTAAGAATACACCGGAAAATGAATAATTTGAAATAATCAGAATCAGTAAGCGTTAGGAAATCTAAGATGCTGAGATGTTTATGTACAAATGTTATGTGTACCAAGAAAACAAAATGAGGAAGGCAACAGGAGGACAAAAGGGGTGGCCAGAAAAGCTGAATTTCCAGAGATCAAGGTGAGACCCAGGACTAGTGACTGGGGGAGTACTGGTGTCTTCTGAAGGAGTTGGTTTAGTTAGGGATCAGGACAAAAAACCAAACTGCCAGGGGTTAGGGAGTGAGCAGGTAAAGAGAGGAGACAGGGCACAAGGAAAGCTCCCAAGACTGTGGGTGCTAAAGAAAGTGGGGGTGTAGTTCCCTGAACTGGGATCAGGAATGTGGAAAGAGGTCCAGACAAGCAGGTAGGGGATTCAGAATCTGGTTCAAAGATAGCTTGAGAATGCCACTAGGACTCAGCAACTTAATCTCCTTGTTCTACGAGAAAACATTTTCTAGTCCATCTCAACTTCTGGATAAGGAACAAAGGGGCCAATGGATAAGTAGCTATAAGGAGCTGTTGTTTCCTTGTAAGAATTCTAATGAAGTTCAAATAAAGAGGAACAGATCTATGAAATAATGTTTTCTTTGAAACAAAATCAAGGTAAAATTTCACTTAGGCTTAATTAAGTTAGATTGGATTTTTTCCCACTCTGTTGAAAGCTTTGTACCACTCAACTATAGTACTTGTGAGGCCAGATATGAAGAGTGCTTATATTTATCACTGACATTTTGTTGAACTTGTCCATTCTTATTAATCTTTGCTTTAAAGTAAGCAGCCAAGTACCCTTAGGAAGTTGATATTCCCAGCTGACCTATCTGCAAAAATAGTGAAGCTTGATACTCTCCTGCTGCAGTCTGTCTTTAGAGATGTATGTGTTCGTGCATGGGTGTGTATGCACATATGCACACGCTCCTGTGCATCTAGGACCTAAAGAAGCAATTCAATTTTTGTGAAGCTACTACAAACTTTATCATATTCTGTCTTCCAAAAACATGCAGGAATTAAAAGTAAAAGTCAGCTATGATTTGTTTATTCTGCTTGGGAGGCAAATCATATCTGCAAAATGAAGACTCCAGTTAAAAAGTCTGATATGAATATAGTGAGAAGCTGGGTCTTTGAAACTAATTGTTGAGACTTCTTGGTGGCAAATGATAAAAGTATTAAGTTGTGTTCTGACACAAAACCTGCAGAGTGGATATTTGACCTTCTGGTACAACAGTGTTAGGATTGAAGAATATAAGGGTCACAAGAAAAAAATCTTAATAGCCAAGCCCATTAGTGTAATTTTTCTTCTTGCTTTATAAATGTCAACATTTTTGCCTGATTACTGGTTGACAATTTGTTAACCTTCTAGTTCAGATTTTTCAATATGTATTCTGTTAGTTCGGCAATATAAATATATGTGTCTGAAAATCTAAACCATCAATAATTTCTAGTGACTCTATTGGGTTCTTTAAAAAAGCAAGTCTGATCCTTTTTTTGGTAGGGTCCTTTTCTCTTGGTAAAGTTTCTAATTCCTTCTTTTTCTCTTTTACACGTTCTTAGTGCACATACAGTCGCTTTCCAGATTGCTCTCTCATGTCCAGTTTTTGGGTGATTAATTCTCCCATTTGTCTTATTCATCTCTGTAACCCCCCTAAATATGGTTTAAAGTACAATGCCAACAGTTTTTATCTGTACTATTTTCATTCTCTTTCAGAACTACACATTTTGACATTTCCATTGCGATTTTTTTTTTTCTTTTAGCTCATGAGCTATTTAGGAGTTTATTTTTTAGCCTCCAAACATAGAAATGTTGAGGTATTTTTAACTATCTTAATAGAGCTTTCTCATAATGAAATTGCATTGTAAAGAACATAGTCTGTATAACAAAGGTTCACTGAAATTTGCTAAGATTTGTGATTCATATGCCATCAGTTTCTATGATTATTCTATGTGTACTAAAAGAACAGAAATTCTCTACTATTTGCAAGGCTAATTTATATCCTTTTAAATATATTAAATCAAGGTCACTAATTTTGTGGTTCAAATCTTCCATATTCTTACTAAGGCTTTGTTTCCTTTGTCTACCAGTCTCTAAAAGTGGTATGTGAAAATTTCCTACTATGACCGAGCATTTGTCAAACTTGTTTTCAAGTCTTTGTATTATTGATTTAAAGCTTATATTTTATATTACTGACTTAAAGCTTATTCTTTTACAGTTATTTTGTAGTATTTTATAATCCTACCATTGCTTTCTGCCTTAAACTACAGGATTGCTATAGTAGCTTTCTTTAGATAGGATTGTCTGAATATTTATTTCCCTTTCCTTGCTTTGAAACTTTCTATGTGGTTTTTATTTCAGGTATAACTGCTCTAAGAGTACTTCTGGATTTTAAAAAAATGCCCAATGTGATCGTTTCTTTTAATAGATTGATTTAATCAGGTTACATGTATTATAATGACTTTTTATAGTAAGTCATATTTTTATAATATTTTCTCTTTGCTCCTTTATTTCCAATCCCCTGCCTTCTTCAGGGTTAAAAATAAAATTTGTATGTGGTCACTTTTAATATCCCTTCTATTGCTTTGGGAAACTTAAAATTGCATTTCTAGTTTTAAGTTACTGTGAATTTTAAAAATGCAATTCCTACTTCTATGTTTCCCAACAAGGACAAAAGCTACTACTCATTTCTTCTTTTCTCCTTTCTCCTAAATATGACAGTACTTTGCAAGTTTTCATTACCTATGCCTCCATTTTATCCTACTTAACTTTTTAATTGTTGGCTGAATTGAGTTAAAATCAGGCTCATTTAGAAATAAGCAATAGATAAAGTTACTGACTCACTTTACCTGTTTGTATGTTTACTACTTTTTGTGCACCTGTCTTTTTCACTCTTCTGGCTGAAACACACAGTAAGGAGTAGAGCTGGGATTCAAAATGATGTACATTTCCCTGTTAAGTCCCTGCTCTGGATCTATGATCTACTAGTCACAGACAGAGTGAAAGATATTCTGGGTGTATGGGTTGGGGAGGCAGAGATAGGAGGGAGTGAAGAGGAAGAGAGAAGTGGAGAATGCCTTGAAAGAAGATGCAATGACAGAAAGACGCAGGCTAGTTTTGATGCTACCTGCTGGAGCACAGGATTCCTATGTCAGAGAAGCAAAACAGCAAATTTGCGAGACATAAATATAGTATGTAGACATAAGATATAAATAATCATGAGTAATTAGAGATAGTAAGTCAAGGCTTGGACCAGAAAGGGGTAGTGGCACCCTTTCGAGGCCTGTGTAAGGATGGTGACATAGTAGGTGCTCAAAAAATTTTATGAACTGAATGAAATTAAAACAAGCAAGAAAAGAAGGATGGAAATAGAAAGAGGTGAAGGAAGCTAGGAAAATAAGTGAATGAGAAAAACAAAGTAATAAGAAAGTAGGAAGAAAACCAAAGAAGGGAAAAAAAATTTTAAAAGGGAAGAAGAAAGTAAATAAAAAGAAAGATATCATTTTTGTTTTAAAATTTGTATATATGTATTTGTATATTTTTAATAGGCAAAGGAAAAATGACGAAGATTCATATCACACAGTTAACAATGTTTACATGGATAAGGGCAACTTCCATTTTTTTCTCATTTTTATGCCCATCAGTAATATTTAAGTTTTTTTTCTGGTATGTACTGATTATATATACAGATTTAAAAATCAAGGCTTGGCAATAACAAAAAAGAAATGAACCTAGAGTCATAAACAAGTAACTGCTGTGTCTTGCAAAGTCCACTCAATTGTGTGACCCTCTTCACAGAGCAGCCTCTGTGACTCCCAGGCCACCTCCAAGGGCAGAGGACCACCTGGAGTCAGCTACTATCTTCAGTTCCCATAAAGAGTTTCAGTTCTCCTACAGCCACCTGCCAAATTCCAGGTGGACCTTCTTCGCCTTGCATTCTCCAGGATGCCTGACTCTATTTATTTATTTATTTTATATTTTTGGTACCAGGGATTGAACTCAGGGGCACTAGAGCACTGAGCTACATCCCCATCCCTATTCTGTATTTTATTTAGAGACAGGGCCTCACTGAGTTGCTTAGTGCCTTGCTTTTGCTAAGGCTGGCTTTGAACTCTCAATCCTTCTGTCTCAGCCTCCTTAGCTGCTGGGATTACAGGTATGTGCCACCACACCCGGCCTGACTCCCTTTAGATAAGGTCCAGTCCTTCTTCCACATGCAGGTCTTCCCCCTTCAGCCTCAAAAGAACAACCCTTTCCTAATAGGATACACCAAGAATCCAAACATCTACCATGTCAAAAAGAAAAAGAAAAAGAAAAAGAAAGTTGTTTTCATCCTTCACAGATAGATAGTAGCTTGTAAGAATAGAGAAAATGCTCCCCTACTTTTTTTTTTTTTTTGCCTTTGTGGCCACCTTGGATTTTTCTCACTTCTCTAAGACAGATAGAACTTCAACACTGTCCTGAAGGAAATGGTGACAGGTAGGTCCAACTGCTCTCTTATAATCTAGAAGCATTCTATGTAAGCTTTGTTTTTATGTATGTAAGAAAACCTACATTATATCCATAGAGTGAAAAAACTCTTATCTGGAGCTTGGGTTATGAATCTTTATAACTCAAGAGATATGGATTAAAAGGTGACAAACAAAAAGTTGTCTATGCATACCTGTGGCCAGGGTTTCACAACCTCAGCACTACTGACATTTTGGGTCAGATAATTCTTTGTTCATTGTAGCAGCATCCCTGGCCTCTATCTGCTAGATGTTTATAACGCAGGTGCAAGCACACAAACACACCCTAGTTGTGACTACCACAAATGTCTCCAAACATTGCCAAAGGTATCCTGGGAGCCAAAATCTTCCCTGATTGAGGACTACAGATGTAGTTCCAGTTTGCAAAAATGGGTCATTTTAACTCTCTACCAATGGAAATATGTATTTTTCATGCATACAGGTATTTTGGGTTTTAAAATATATCAATACCATCGCTTGTAATGAAAAGAATTTTGTTTGCAATGCCAATGGCAAAGTAGAGAAAAGCTATGTGACAAGCAGAATCATATTCTGAAATAGGCAACATAAAGACACTAAAAGTACATCTACATTTGGCAAAGATAAAAAAAAAACTTTAAAAAGAACAAAGGGGGAGGTGGAAGGGGGCAAGGGTATAGGAATAATGGCAGACTGAGTTATCCATGACTACCCTAAATACATGTATGAAGACACAATTGTTGTAAAAATACTTTATATAAAACCAGCAACTTGAGATTATATGTAATATAATCAGCAATAAATTATGAAATGCTCTTTATATGTAATATATATAAACATGTATAACAAATTAGAATAAAAATATGAAAAAATATAAACAAATAGTATATGTGTACATTGATCCTAAGTTATGAATATTTTCTTATTTTTCATATAACTTCAGATAACCCTCTCAGTAGAGTTTGGAACTGAAACCATCCAAAAATTTTACTCCAAACTAGTTATCCACTTGGGAAAAAATATTTATCATACTATATATTTGGACACAATATCACCAAATAACTTTATAATTCAGTACCATGGTTTGAGAAAAAAATGCTGGCAGGCTGCCTGTACTAACAATATTAAAATGTTGAAGATATGTGTTTCTGTGAAGGTTAACTGACATTTTTCCATTGTATCCCAAAGAAGGAATGAGAAAAATTGGTGAAGTTAGCACCTACTATCATAACAATGTTAATATCAGATACTAGAGGGTCCCTAATACCTTGATATCTACTTGGTAATGTGAATGATAATTATTCAAGAGGAAAATAAAGCTAAAATATATTTTGGGGCTTTGTAACCATTCTGATTAAATTCACATTTGTGCCCACCTGCTGGAAATTACTTCAAATTTAAGTTACCCAAACACTATTCTTTTTCATGTACACATAATAGTTTCATTGAAAAAAATAACAGTTGCATTTTACTTTTTATTCCATATTAGACACATATGGTTGGACTGAATATATTTAAATGTAATTGAATAACCAAAGGATAAAAACGTTCTTTTCTAGCTAAGATAGTTCAATCTGTCATTGCAATAAAAAAAATGAATTCACACTAAAAAAAAATAGGTTAATGGAATAGAAATCTGTCTTCCTGCTTTATGCTGCCCTTTCTCCTCCAGTCCACTGTGCCAGAAGACTTTTCAAGTGCAATTCCCCTGAAAGCTGTATTCTTAATAGGCTAATGGGTGGTTACCACTCTTGTTACCAGGCTCATTCTATTCCATCTATATCTAAAAAATCTTTTTGTTGTTGGTGGTTCTATACAATTTCCTGCCATTAAAGTGTATGTGTGGTGGTGGTGGCAGGGGATTGGGGGAATCCAGTGACACAGTCACTAGAAGAACAAGCTGGGTTGATTTCTGTAACAATTTCCCAAGTATTTCTTCTCATTTTCAGAATTCAATATCAGACAAAAATGCTTCTCTATAGTTTTGATGAAAAAATCAGCAATAAATTATGAAATGCTAAGCCAGATGAACTCATTACTGTGTTATAAAATAGTTTAAACACACACCAATATATTAGCTGTGCAATCAAAAATACAGTGATATCACAATATATGCAAACCCAACTGGCTTATGCTAATAAGTAATAAAACATAAAAGATGCCAAAGTGTTGGGGTCTTTGAAGAAAAGCCAAATACCTTTACCACTCCCCAGAAATACCATTTCCTCAACTCTTCTGCCATATGTATAAATTCCCTAAGCACAAAGAAATCCAGAAATTTATTTTTATTCTTTCATGAAGTTAGTTAAAAATTAATGAATGAGAAATTAAAGTGAAGGTACTGTAATAAAGTTAGAATATTCTAACTGAAAAACAATTACAATAAAACTATTTATACTCCTATGGAATTATAAACATTTTTCAAGGGATATTTTGTAATACAATTTTTTTAAACAATGCTTTCTTCTTCTTACTCTTGAGATGTAAGCACTGAAGGTTTACTTCATTTTTTAAAAAATACACTTATTAAAGTAAGAAATTGACTTTCCCAGTAAAAGAGCTTTATAATTTAAAGTAACATGTTGACTGCTTAGATTTTTCTTCAAATACATCTGTAGGCCTCGTCTTTCAACTCAGAAGATAAGTTTTCAATAATATATAATTGACAGAAAATTGTGTTGAAATGGTAGTAGTATTAATTCTGGGAACTGAACCAGTGAGACTTCACAGATACATAGTTCTTTGTACATAACTGGAAAAATATCAATAGTTTGTACATGTGCTCCATGCTCTTCCACTGTTCTCATCACCCTCACCTCAAAATTAAATTAAAACTTCACAGAAATGAAAGCAGGAAGTTTAATTCTTATCCTGAATTTTTTTTTAATTTTAAAAAAAGTAACTTTCCTAGTTTTAGATACAAAATAACTCTGAAATAACTTTAGGGGCTTCCCTAGGAAAAATCCCCTCTAGCTGCTGGCTCAGACTTGACAAACTCGCTGAATTGTGCAGATGTTGAAGCGGCTCTGGGTTACACTGGGGAAGAAAGAAGCACCAGACATTCCACAGCTGCCTCCAAGAGCTCCCTTCCCAGGGGCACAGTTGCAGGCTCTATCAAGCTCAATCACTTTGTACAGCAACTGGGGATCCCAGCCAGAGGCAAAGAAATCCCAGAGCAGCTTAAATTTCCCCCAGTACCACAGCAAGAAGTAACACTACTTAGAGTAACCAGTTATTTCCAACAATTATGTGGCCTTAGGCCAAAAAAGGATGAGAAAGAACAGCTGTTGTTAGAGAAGATATTTCATAGCTTTACATTTCAAGCTACTTACGGGAGATCTTCCTTGGATCTTTATTATGGAAAAAAACTATGAATAGTTGATCTTTAATCTTGATAGATTTTTTTCTTCAGGTAGTAGGGAGAGAATAGTCAAGTTGAAGAATCACAGAATTTTACAGTTAATTCAATAATTATAACACAGTCACTGTAGGGCTTTAAAGGGAGAATGTATATGACAGTAATATCATGTTCGAAGGCACAACACTCTTCCATTTTACATCTTATCATGAGTTCTCTCAAATATTTTGAAGACTAAAAAACTGTATTAATGAAATGGTGTGACTGAAAACAAACAGCCAAAGAATATTTTTTGCTGCATAAGGTAACTGATGCCATGGCAGATGTCATTTCCTTAGAATAACCAGAAAGGAAGAGCTATAACAAAAAGCTCCACCATATATAGAAATATTCAAGCACTGTGCCTCCCAATGATATTATCCCAATTTTATAGATGAATAAATTAAATTATAAGGTCATTGAACTAATAAATGATATATCCCAGAATTAAAATTATTTTACTCTAAAGTCCATGCTCTCATTATTAGGTTTTACTGACTGCGTTGCAATGCCACTTGTACATTAATTCAGAACATCTTAAGTATTTTCTTAGTCAATTTAAAAGATATATATCAAGTTATTCAATTGCTCTAGTCAAGAGAAAAATAGCTTCTTTACATGAGATGTTAGTTAAATCTCACCTTTTTGCTTATGATCCCTTTTTCTGCTCTACTACTGATTTTTAAAAAATGGTCAGGAAAAGGCTCATTTCAACTTAGAGCGTTAATACTAATAAATTTGCCAAATGTTGTTATATCCTAAGAATCCTAAATTTCAGATGGCTGTCTTTTCTGTTTTAGGTTGATTCTCAAAATCACAAGTTGATCAGCCAATAGGTCATTCTGTCACATAACAGATACTGAGGCATGTGAACACTAAACCAGGCCTGAGAATTTACAGTAAGAAATCTTTCATTTCATATTGATGCTAAAGTCAGTAAAGAAGACTTCAAGCCTCAAAAGCCTTTTGTTTATAGTTCATCAGCATTCCTCCAAAACAATGGGACACACTACAGCAAGGAGGAATAAGAGGCAGAAGTTGATGACATATGGGGTGTGTGTAGAACTTCTGGTTAATGGAAGTTCCAAGATGTATAAATAAAAAATGATGTGTGAGTTGGTGGAAAAAACTGTAAGGCAAGTCAATTTTTTAATTAAAAAATTATGTAGCATAAACAATGCTAATGAGCCAAAAGTCCCAAGAGATTAGGATTGTATCTGCTTCATTTTAATGTTCCATTCACTTTTTGTAAGCATACTTCCACTCACTTGAGATACGTCAAGCAGAACCCTTTTTGTAAAAGAGGGTTCTGAAGATTTTCTTTGTCCTTGTTCCTAATAGCTCACAATATTCCAGTCAAGTGTCAACTTGATGACAGAGTGTACACACACACACACACACACACACACGTGCAAAAAGAGCCCAAATATCTTAAGTGAATCACCAGACAATAAATACCTGGAAGTTCCTCATAAATTTCATCATCTATTGGCTGCCCACTTGTTGGTGGATTGCTGATTGGTAGAGGATGGTCAACGTCATCATATAATTCTCCTTTTTCATCATAGTCCTCAGGAATAATATCAGATTCCATATCTATAAAATGTTTTACAAAGCAAATTTCAAAGGGATGCAAAAGAGGCTTTTTTTTTAAAACCATATTTCCTAAATAAACACAATCCTAAAAAGTAATATTTTATGCACACTCTTCTTCATTTAAAACATTTTTGAAGTTGATCATTTTGTACATAGGAGATTTTAAAGTTGCCAACTGGCACTTATGGAAAAGATGCTTTTTATAAATCTAAAACAAATAGTCTATATTAAACCAGTCATGTTCTCTTTATCATTCTCATTGCAGTCAATAAGCTTTTGTATATGAAAACCAAAATTACTCAGTTGTTTAGTATTTAAAGGCCAGGATTACATGTTCAACTGATGCTCTTACCTTGTAATACAAATTTCAGCTGCTGTACCCATTCCTCAGCATCTTTGGGAGAAGCTGCTGTAAACTAATAAAAGAGCAAACAATAAGAACACAAATCATCACAGCAGAAATGAAAAGTATGTTGCATTCTTATCATTTCTTTAAGACCATTAGTAATTCTTTTCATGTCTAGTGGTACTTTTCTTGCAAGGATGCTTCTTATAATGTACAGTTAATTTTGACAAATTTACGTAATTGAAGCAGAGGATGATGGATTTGAAACTCTGATCAGCAGCTGGCAGCTGTGCAGGAAAAAAAGCTGCTTCTCTTCATCAATGTCAAAGACAGAACTGATGAACAAAATTTGCCCTTGACAATTAGAAGACACCCATGAATTTCTTTAGACTGCTGGGTATAGTTTTCTTAAAAATGTTCTTGTCAGATTTCAACACACTACCTGACAACTTAATTAACGGCTTTCAACTGCAATCTCAGATATTTAAAACTTATTAAACATACATTCCATATCGATGCCTAGCTGATAGCTCTTGAATTGCAGAGCTGATATGTGTCTTTATCTTCATTTTCTCCCACACCCCTAAGCAATACAATATGCATTAACACTCTAATATTTTTCCTTTGATAATTTCACTCTTTCTGCTACGTAATTCTTTTAGGAAATCATACAGCTCTATTAAAACAGATATAAAATGCTACATGTAAAGTAATTGATAAATTATATATTCACTTGATCCTTTTCAAGAAGATATCACTTGAAGTAATCTGAATTTTTAAAAATGTATTTTCTCTTGTATGAATATCCAATGTACAAAAACCAATATTTTTTTATTATTACTAACATGTCAGTGAGCGTTGTTTAAATGTTAATGTATCTATAAATGAAACCAGAACATCTTATCAACTTAATTTCAAGGCAACATAAAAACTCCAACCTGATAGATCCGTTTATCAGGAGCAGAGATTTCAAAGCAGCAATCTTTCTTTGCATCCTTCCTAAGGGTGTTATTCATTCTGACATCATAGCCATCTATTGCGAATTCACCTTTCTGTTGTTTGTCTGTTGAAGATAAAACCACAGTTAGAATTTCACTTACTACATCAAATATAAATGTTCAGTCAATTATCTTTTACATAGATTTTCTTTGTCAACTCTTAGAAAAGAGTAATTTTGGTCATATTGTTTTAGTAATGCAATGCTTAAATAACATTTCTATATATCATTTTTAATTCTAAAATATGGATGTATTAGAGACAGTTACATCTAAAATGGATATCTATGGGAACCAGAGAAAAGAGGTCTGTAGATGTGGTCTTGTTCATTAAAATGTGGAAATAAGACCCTTGTATATAGGGAATATCTAAGAACTACAACTTAGAACTTGCTAGACAAACCCACTACAACTCTGGCTCTTTCAGATTTAGAAAGACAATGGGAAAACCTGTCTAGTTGAAACTTTCTGGATTTCATTAACCATCATCTCCTTTTACCAACCCCATCCTACCACCATCATCAAAACAAAACATATTTTCTTAAAAAACAAACCTCCTAACTTGATACAAATCTAGCTCTAAATTTTACATGCAAAGCAAACAAAACTAATTACAAAAAAATATGTAATGTTAGAAGAAAATATTTGGATGGAGTAGAGGAGAAAAGTAAGCATAGAAGCATTAGTTACAAAAATTGAGATTTATTAACCAGTCAATGAAAGCTGAACTAGTTAGAAGTACGTGTGTGTGTGTGTGTGTGTGTGTGTGTGTGTATGATATATATGTATGTGTGTATCTCCTTTCCTTAAATAAACTAATTTAATGCCTGAAGTAACATATATTTTTAAAAGATCATGGAGATCATATCTTATTCAAACTGTTAAATGAGAAGAAATATGATTTAGAAATTCTTAACTTAAATCTGGCCAATTTAGTTGTATTTAATCATAATTTGTATATCTGGAAGACTGAAAAATTCAATTAAAAATTTGAAGTTTGTCTACAATTAACTATGAAGTTCACAAACTATATTCATTTATTGAGGTGCATTTTAGGAGGTATTAATAGGCTTCTATGATCAGGAAAGTTTAGGGAGATTTTTGCTAAATTAAACAAAGTTAAAAAGTTTTGTGGGAAGGGGCTGGAGTTGTGGCTCAGTGGTAGAGCACTTGCCTAGCATGTGTGAGGCACTGGGTTCGAGCCTAAGCACTACATACAAATAAATAAAATAAAGATATGAAAAATGAATGTACTTATAAAAAAAAAGTTTTGTGGGGATTTAGTTCAGATTAGATTGACATGTCCTTCTTGGGATCCTTAGAATATTTCCATACTGACTGAATTTCTAAGAAAAAAATTTAGTATGCACCATTTCCAAATATTATTCATCTATGGAGCCCCTTTTAACAAAATATTTTATGGGTCTGGTACACCCAAAGCCTACTTTGCAAAATTTCTTTTTTTTTTTTTTTTGGTACTGGGGATTGAACTCAGCAGCACTCGACCACTGGGTCACATCCCCAGACCTTTTTTGTATTTTACTAGAGACAGGGTCTCACTGAGTTGCTAAGTGCCTCGCCATTGCTGAGGCTGGCTTTGAACTCGCGATCCTCCTGCCTCAGCCTCCCAAAGTGCTGGGATTACAGGCGTGCGCCACCAGGCCCGGCTTTGCAAAATATTTAACCAGAGAAACATTGAGGGGAAAGTGTTAAAATAATAAATCATTAAGAATGGTTGGTTCTAAAATTCTTTAAAAAAACCCACTAAACTAAATCATTCATTCTCTCACTCAACAAATTTATATTAAGCACTTTAAACAATCCAGGTAGCATTATAACACTTTATCAGACATTTCCTACCTTCCCACTGAAATACAGACACAGACACACAATCAGACATTTCCTACCTTTCCACTGAAATACACACACACACACACACACACACACACACACACACTCCATAAATAGTCAGTGATCCCCTAGACTGCAAAAGGAATATAATTTCCACTATAAAAAGTGAAAGTAATCTGAGGTAATATATCAAAACCATCCAGGATAATTTTGAAAGATTTCCTTAACCCCACCTCACTTCATTCACTAGGTCCATCTGATCTAAAGCCTGTGCTTCTGACCTCTACTTTAGGTCTAAAATTCTTATCAATGTAACACATGAAAGCAGAAATGCATAAGGAGGGGGAGTCTACATTTGGAGATGTAAAATTGGCTCTACAAAGACTTGAGATTGGAAAAGTGGAAGGGAACAAGAGACCTTCCTGCACTAGATTTTTAGGAAGCAACAATATCAGGTGACCCCCAATTTACACTAGCAGATACACTTTAGACAATATTCCCAGGAATATATTATAGGGCCACGCAGCAGATCTTCCATTAAAGTCCAAGAGGAGAACCAGAGAGAGGCCATGAATGCTATTTATTATAAGCATTCCAGATTATACAGATATGTCATTGTTCCAGGACAGGTAAAAGAAAAAAAGCAAACTAGCAGACAGGTGTCAGAAAAATATTATGTAATACAAAAATGTAAGATGTTGAGATACAGATATTATAAACAAAGTAGGAGAAATCAAAGTAAGCTTTAGCCATTGTTTCATATCTTTGTTTCTTTTTTATTTTCCAGTAGATGCATTTTGACATATTGTACACAAATGGAGCACAATTCTCATTCCTCTGGCTGTACATGGTGCAGAGTCACTCCAGTAGTGTAATCATACATGTATATAGGGTAACAATGTCTGTCTCATTTTACTGTTCTTCCCATCCCCCATAGCCCCATCCCTCCCCTCACTTGCTTTCCATCTTTTATAAAAGAAAAACATTCACATACAAATTATGAAAGAGATGAAGTTACATAACATAAATAAAAAGGGCTGAGACAAGTAGAAATTGAAGTGAAGTCAGCAAAGAAAGGGAAAATTGTATAAGGAAAGGGAAAATTGTATAAGGAAATGGAAAATGCAGAAGCTAAACAAATGATGTATTAGAAGTAAAGTGATAGAAAATAAAACTGACAGTGCCAAAAACCAGATCATGTATACCTTGAAAAGCTCACTTAGCACATAGGAAAAAAAAGTAAAAGAGGAGAGGGAGAAAATACAATATGATAGATATGGAGGACTGACAAAAGTACAACATAAAGAAAAAGAACGTTCTGGAAGATGAGTAACAAAACAGTGCCAATAATCAAAGATGTAACAGAAGAAAACTTCATTCTGCCAAAGACAGACCCAAGTCTGCAGAACAAAAGATGATGTTGTTTAACCAAGCAAAAGTAATAAAAAGAAAACAATATCTACTTGAAGATAAAGAATCATATGAACAGTCAAGTGGGACCAGAAAGGTTAAATAAAAGGAAATTACTAACTCTTTCTCAATAGAATCTGTAAAACCATAATCATAAAGTAGCTTAGATATTCAAGGGTCCTGTGTTTTTTCTCATATGTGTTAAGCAGAGAGGAAAAAGGAAAAGAAAAATGGGGGAGGGAATCTCATTAAAATGGAAGGGAGATCAGTAGAGGAGAAGAAAGGGACCAGAAAGAGGCAGAAGGGAAGTGAAAGGAGAAGTACTGGGGAATGATGTTGGCCAAATTATACTGTTATATCTTATGCACGTATGAATACAAAACAAAAAATTCCACCATTATGTATAATTATAATGCACCAATAAAAATATGAAAAAATAAAAAATCACATAGTATGCAAATGTAAAAAAATAAAAATAAAAAATAAAGTAGCCATATTTCCTATTAGTCAACATGGTACAAGAAGTCCAAGGCATGAAATGGAAGACATGGCTATAATAAGACCTGCTCTTCTCCCTCACATCAGCTTCACTTCTGGGCAGAGAAAATTTCAGCATTACATGATTATCCACAAAAATTTATATATACAGGTTAGTTCCAAAGGTTTTCTGGGATTGTTTCAGGAACATCTGTTGATTTGACATAGATTGTTAAAACCAGTTAAATGCCAACTGAATAGGAAACAAGGTATATAGGTTCATTTACCCATAACTGTGAAAGACTAATAAAATAATTTATCTTAGTGAACTTCACACATAGCAGAAGCTTATTCCCTTAAGTGCCAAAACTTTTAAAAGTTTTAGTCATTGTGATGGAAATCTTTCTAAAAATAAATACTTCCTTAACTTCTCAAACAGTGTGTTTTAAACGTAATTCAATGTTTTCTTGACAATCTAGCAGTATCATTTTGAGTATTAGTTTTTATAGTATGTTATAACACACTGATGTCTGCCAGATGTTTGAGGTGTTGGCCCCCCTATTAAATTTCCCTTGGCTTCTACTTCACACTTCAACCTTGCCTCTATCCTGCTGCTCAAGCTCAATGTCTACAGAGCCGGAGACTGCCAGGAGAAACTAGATAATGGAATCTATTGCGTCAGTAACTTATTTTTACACAATTCTAATTCAGCACATTAAGGTAAAAGCAGTTGGCTCTGATCTCCTCCAAAACGTAATACACGAAGCTAATGACAGAGATTTCCTTCTACTTTTTCACTGTCTTAGGTTTACAGCTGGGTTCTGGGTTTTTTAAGCTGCCAAAAAGACAACACACATTTACCAAGCTCCTTTGATGTGCCAGGATCTTAATATAGCACATCTTATATATGCCTTGTAATAACTGTAAGTGACAGAAGGTATATATTATATCCCAAACACTGATTGGAAAACAAACCTTAACTTAACCAACTTATAGTCACACAAATGGTTAAGTGGTAAGAACCAGGACTCTAAGCAACTCTGACATTAACCATTTCACATGGTTTCCTAGAGAAGTGTTTTCCAAAGTATATTTCAAAAAATCACTTATCTTGAATGCCTGCTAAAAATGCAGAAAGGGCTACCACTCTGTACTTGCTGTACAGGAATCTCTAGGGGTGGGTACAGGAAACCAAATTTTAGCAAGCATTCCAGGTGATTTTGATACTAACATGTGAAAAACCACTGTCCTAGACAGAATATGTGATTTATGAAGTCACCATAAAGAAAATAAATGTTATCTTACATTTCTTCCTATAATTTGGGTCAAACTTTCTCAGCTTCCTTTATGGGCTCCTCTACCTTTGCCTGTTTCTTAAACAGCAATGATGGGTTATGTTCTAAATCCTGCTCTTTTCTCGCTTTACAGAGCTTCCGGGACAATCACATATAGTTCTGAGGATTAAATTCCTATTAGCATGGCTGTGACTCATAATTCTCTATATTTAGTACAGTTTCAAGACTATATATCCAAATCTTCATCTATGCATTTGAATGTCCTACATGTACAATGAACAGAACACACTCAAAATGAAGATCACATTCCCATTCCCAACATTTGTGATCCCCAACTCCTATGATATTTCTTGAAGCCCCCATATCAATAATTAATACCTCCATTAACTCAAGCCCCCAAACCAGAAAAGTGAGTACCATTCTTGATTTCTCCTTTTCCTTCACCAAGTTCCCCTATGTTCCCCCATATGCCCACTGCCACCTACCAAAATCCAATCAGCGCTATTTTTCTTACAAATATACTTGCTTTTTCTCTTCTTCATTGGCTCTTAGAAGATATACTTAGAACAACCACTCTCATTTCATTTTAAATATAGCACTATTAAATAATTCCAAATCCTTTATGACCCTTGTAAGTCATATGTATTTATCAATTGGGGCTCCCCAGCACCCAACTATCTTTCCTGTTTTTGTCCTGAGATTGCTGGGGATGGGGCCTAGCTTCCCACCACAGCAGCAGGAGAAGGGCAGCTCTTCCCTGTTCCAGCTCAGGCAAGCAGATGCTCCAGCCTGGAACCTCAATCTGAAGAGAGTAAACAAATGAATCAAGAACATTCAGAATCCTTTCTGGTGGCAAAGATACTTGCCAACTGGTGGCAGTTAACAGTGGCAACATCACATGTCCTGGCACGGCAAGGCCAAGGCCAGCAGTGTGTTCCAACCAGACTCTGCAGGGACTGGGCTGAAAATCTAGCCACCTCACTTCTCTTGGTTCTTGCTTACTTTCTGGAATGATTGTTCAGCTTTCCCATCAATTTTGCCTTAAAACTGATATTCTCCTAACAATTTTCTCTTCTGCATAAAGTTGGTTTCTGTTGTTTGTTCCAAGAACACTAACTTGGCACAATGACTAGTAAACAGAAAGCCACACAATGTTCAGCCACGTTTGAGAATATATGCTACTTTTATTTAAGAAGGTCTTTTCCCCTCAGTGAACAACTCAGGTTATACCTGTAGGTACAAATACTCATGAGGAAGGAAAAGGAAAAGATGTCCCTTGATACTAAGTCCTTTCACTAAACATTGTCAAAAGTGACACAAGTAGTTGTAGGACCCCATTTAAAGAAAAATGAACATTTTTCTTTTGTTTGAAAGATCACAGAAATACAGGTGCTAATGCTTAAAATATACCTTCTGGTGCTTTGAGTTTTATTGTGAGGAGATACCAAATTACTAAATGAAAAATATTATAAGCTATCTATGTATTTGTTAATTAACTATGAATGATAATACATTTGTGGGTCTAAAAGAATCATTTTTGCTAAAATTAAATTGGATAATATGGTCTGATGGCAGGTATTTCAAAAATCTTCCTTTTTCCTTGCTTTAGAATAACAATATATTGCAAGCATAACAATCAAGTGGTTTTTGTATACAGTCACTATTATAGTTTGGATCTGGACTGTCCCCCAAAGGAGGCTTGTTGAAGGCTATGGAGGTGGTGGATCCTTTAGGAGGTCCGGCCTAGTAGAAGGAAGTAGGTCACTATAATTATGCCCTTGAACAGGAGATTAGCACCCCAGCCAATTCTTCCTTTCCTGGCTTTTCAGCCACCATGAGATGATAGCTTTCCCTGCACCAAGCTCCTACCATGATGTACTGTCTTGAAGGCCCAAAAGCAATGGGCCAACTGATCATAGACTGAAATGTCCAAAACTGTGAGCCAAAGTAAACATTTCCTCTTTATAAGCTGACTGTCTCAAGTATTTTGTTATAGTAATGGAAAGCTAACATAGCCACACATTTTCTTTTTAAATGCTTAAACATTTATTTTCTTTTTAATTAAATTATTTTAACTGATATATAAAGACATAAAAATTGTTCAGGTTTATGGGTATTATACAGCCACATATTTTCAACTATAGGCATTAACTTGATTTAAAAACAGGATAGTATGAAGTATTGTGAATGAAGAATAAATAATTTACAGGCAGTTTTGCTGAAAGAGAAGTTAAAGACCTGTTTCTACTTTTTTAAAAAATATATCTACCATTTTCCTCAAAAATTTAAATTCAGATAATAATTATGGTATGTTTTTTGAGACTACCACAACCACTACACAGAGCATACCTTAGTATCCTATAGATAATATCTTCTTAGAGCCTCCTACAGAATGAATGCTGCTGCTGCTATTCTCACAACATGAGAGTGGCTAAAGACAAGCAGCAGCTCCACTATGCACTCAAGGTAGCACAGCCTCTGCCTCTGCCTCCACTCATTCTCAATCACTTTCAACTTCAGAATGCATCATGCCTCCAATCTCACCTTCTCCAAACCTTCTCCTGTCTGCTGATGTGGCCTTTCCAACATCCAATTAGAGCTTGTCATGCCATCTGTTGTTTATTTTCAATGCTTAGAAACATCAACTGCCCCTCAGACAGGAAAGCCTAAACTCCTGACAGGGGCGTGTAAACTCTTTACAATTTGACTTCATCTTCTCCAACTCAGCAGTCCTCAGTCACCCACTATTCCAGTGAGCTGGCTCCCATGCAATCCACTGCTTTGTGCGTCCTTTGTGCCTGCTCCTCTGAGCCAATGTATTACAGTGCTTTGCAATAATGGCAGCTGACACATAGATGCTCAAAGAATATCCACAGGTATGGATGTTGCTATAGCTATATATCTATCTAAATATGCTCATTAATCTATCCACCCATATAGTAAAGCAACATCTATATATCTACATAAATAGATATCAATTTTCCTTTTAACTTCTCTATACTGTTACAAGGTTTTCTAGCTACCAAGGCAGAAAATAAAGGCATATGCTTTATTTAAGGTTTATTGCAATAAAGTAAAAGTTAATACTTGCATATCAAAGACCCAAAAGTCTATAAAATTTGCAATGATTTTTGATAAAGTAGAATTAATGATTCCTACTTCTTAAGGGATAAAGATATTATTCTTCACATATCGAATGAAAACAAAATTGCAATATAAATCTTAAAAATATCAGAATTCACTTACACATTTCATATATATCATCAGGATATAGTTATGAAATATTGATGCCCTAACCCAGAAATAATTTTCAAACTTAACAGATATGTTCTCTTTATTCCCATCAATGGTGAAGTTGTGAGGAAAGTGAGAGAGCAGATGGTCAATTTCAATGAAAAATTTAAGTTCTCTGCCAAGTCCTGAAAGTTTTGTTATATTACATTATCTGTTTTATGCCCAATTTTCTACTGACTTTTATTATATGTAGAAGATATATTATAATGAAAAATTACAGCCACAAGATATAATAAATAACCTTTGATATACGTTTAGAATGAGTTGGTTGGACCAAGGCTCCTTGTAGCTGCCATTTACTGGATGATACTGAGATATTCTTTAATTGAGGGGGAGGGCAGCATATGTCCTAAAAAGAGGTGGGTACTATGAACTGCCAATCCCAACCCTCCTCAAAAGTAAGAAGAGAAAAAGTTCATATCATAATGCTGATTCAAGATCATATGGAAGGTAAACAGAAAAAGAAAAAAAAATATTCCTAACTTGGCCATCATTTATTGGCACCTTGGAGTGGTTGATAACAATCACAAAGTTGTGGAGAAAGCAAAGCTTTGGAGCCAGAGAGACTGTATTAAATCTCTGCTCTGCTTCTCAACAGTCCTGTGTTAACCTCTCTTGCTTAGACTAATTCAATGTCTTCCTAAATAGTCCTGTTGATCCCATCTTTTTCCAATCTAATACATCCTCTACAATACTACCATAATTTATTTTTAAAAACCAAATCTGGCTGGGCATGGTGGTGCATGCCTATAATCCCAGCACTTGGGAGGCTGAGACAGGAGGGTTGCAAGTTCAAAGCCAGCCTCAGCAATGGCGAGGCATTTAGTTACTCAGTGAGACCCTGTCTCTAAATAAAAATACAAAAAAAGGGCTGGGGATGTGGCCCAGCGGTCGAGTGCCCCTGAGTTCAATCCCTGGTACCAAAAAAGAAAAACCAAACAAACAAACAAACAAACAAAAAAAAAATCTGGCTATATAGCCCTCCGATTAAAAGCCATACTCAAAATAAAAACTTTAGCAAGGTCCTTATTCTCAACAGGTTCTCATCAATCTGATATGACTTACTTGCTTAGTCACACCTGGCCCCTCTCCTCACTCACTCCTCACACCACCAGCTTGGTCCCAACAATGATCCCATTCATGGCCTTTCAAAACCCAGAACCTCCACTGTTCTCTTGCCTGGTGTGTTTTGCCCTTCTCTTCCTTATCTTGATCCATCTGTGCTCCAATAACACCCACAACTGGGTAATAGATGAAAAACAGAAATTTATTTCTCAAAGTTCTGGGAAGTTCAAGATCAAGGCACCAGCAGGGCCATCATTCAGTGAGTACTGCTCTCTGCTTTAAGATGGCACTTTGTTGCTGCATCCTCCAGAGGGGACAAACATTGAGCCATGACAAACAGAAGGGCAAAAGAGGCTTTTTTTTATAAAGGGACTTACTCATGTACATGGGTAAAGCCCTTGTGGCCTAATCATCTCCTAAAATTTCCACCTCTTAATACTATTCTCCTTGTACATTCGGTTCCAACATGTTAATTTTGGAGGGACGCATATATTCAAAGCATAGTATTTACCCAGCAAACTCCTATTCATCTTTTAAGGCCCAACACAATGTGCTCTTCACCCACAATTCTTCCCTAACTCCCCTGGACAGTTAGCTTTCACTCCTTTGTAATCCAAAGATATTTTAGTTATTTCCTATACTGCACTGCACTGCAATTATGTCTAGCTGCCCAGCCCCCACCTCTGATCCCATAACATTCTCACTTCCTCTCCCTTATACCCAAACAACTGAAATGTCAGCACCTCTAAGGATCTTTGGACACCCCCCACTCAGTGCCTTTTATCTACTGAATGTTCCACAAATGTTTACCAAATAAAAATATGAATACATGAATGAATGAATGAATGAATGAATGGAAATCTGAATATTTAGGATCCAGAAAGTTTGATGAATGAGATTTGTGACAATCACAGGAAAAGGAAGGAGATAAGAGGATGGATGTGATTTCATAAAGTGATAAAATATGTACTATATATATTTGTTACTTAAGAGCCCCAAATGGCTATGAATAATAAATACAGACAATATTTACGGGTACAAAGGTAAGTGCATTATATACCCTAGAGTATAGAACTACTCTTTCTAAGCCATTACTATCTTGATAGGTCAATATGTTTTTGGCACACACAATAAGGCAGAAAATGTGAGCTGTATATCTGTCAAACAGTAACAAAGTACAGTTTAACCTAGTAAGTGATATCAACTCCTTCTGTGCCTATATATTCCATTTATCTAAATTCTACTTAGTGGGAAGATTACAGTTCTCATATATCTAAATAGCTCTTGCTATTTAGGTAAATGCTTCACACAACAAAACAAAGCTGTACAAATTTGCCACCTAATTTCACAAAAGAAAATAAAAATTTTATTTGACACATTCCCTGGAAAGAAAATAATATAAAGGAAAGGAATCAGGATCATGGTAAATAAGCAAATTTAAAATGTCTAAAGGCAGATATTTTCCAAAGAGCCTAAAAGGAGAAGAACTAATTTGGAATTCCAAAGGAAGCAGCCAAAGAAGAAAAGAACCACTAGAAACAGACTGAAATCACACTTGAAACAGGAGGCTTCATAGTAACTGACAGAAGAATTTAAGAAAATAGAAGCCAGATATTCAAATACTAACATGGAACAAAGAATGGTAAAAATGCTAATTTTTTTATTAGAGCTTTATAGTTTTATGCAGTGGTTGGGTTCAACCAGACAAACTCATATATTCACAAAATTCAATTTCAGCTCATGATCTGCATCCTTATTCCTCCTCCTTTTCCTTCCCATCCTTCCTCCCCTTCATTCCTTCCTCTACTCCACTAGACTTCCTTTTGCTCATCTATTTATTTATATTTGATGGGTTATTTTTACTTATGTATAAAGGTGAAGTCCTCTGTAGTTTATTTATATATACATATAACTTGATTTTTTAGGAATTCATTCTGCATTGCCTCCCCTTCCCCATCCCTCCACTCTGCCTCTTGATCTCCTTCTTTGACATTACTGATCTTCCCTTTATCTTTATGTTATTCAATCCTTCCCTCCCCCTTTCCTTTATTTTATTCTAGCTTCCCCATCTGAGAGAAAACATTCGACCTTTGAGTTTCTGGGTTTGGCTTATCTTACTCAGCATGATATTATCCATTTCCATCCATTTTACCCACAAATGCCATAATTACAGTCTTTTTTTAATGTAGAATTCCACTGTGTATATATATATATATATATATATATATATATATATATATGCCACCATTTCTTAATCCATTCATCTATTTACTGGCATCTGGGTTAATTCCATAATTTAGCTATTGTGAATTTTGGTGGAATAAATATTGAGGTGGCTACATCACTATTTCTATAGTATTCTGATTTTAGATCGTTGGGGACAATACCAAGGATGGGATAGCTGGGTCATATGGTGGTTCCATACCTTGGTTTTTGAGGAATCCCCATACTGCTTTCCAGAATGGTTGTACTAGTCTGCAGTCCCACCAACAATATACAAGTGTACCTTTCTCCCCACAACCTCGCCAGCATTTATTATTGTTTGTATTCTTGATCATAGCCATTCTGAATGGAGTGAGATGAAATCTTTGTATGGTTTTGATTTGCATAAAATGTTAATTTTTAAAAATCAGAATTGGTTGAGGGGGCTAAATGGATCACAAAATAGTTAAAATGCAAATTAATAACTCAGGAGGTCTCAACAAACAAGAATAGAACTGGGAATTTAAATAATATCCAAAAAATTCTAATTAGAATTTCTTTTTTCTTTTTTTTTTTTTTTTTTTTTTTTTTTTTGTGGTACTGGGGATTGAACTCAGGGGCAATCGACCACTGGGGCACATCCCCAGCCCTTTTTTGTATTTTATTAGAGACAGGGTCTCACTGAGTTGCTAAGTGCCTCGCCATTGCTGAGGCTGACTTTGAACTCGCGATCCTCCTGCCTTAGCCTCCCAAAGTGCTGGGATTACAGGCATGCGCCACCGCACCCGGCTCTTAATTAGAATTTCTTTATAGAACTTTGGCCTTTGAAGTAAATATAAATAGTCCAAGGGTTTTAGGAAGGTTCTTGCTGAACTGAACCTAAGTATAGGTATATACAGGTTAGAAATGGTGGAAATACTGACAGCACTGTTCCTTGATTCTTAAAGAAATTAGAAATGAGAAGCCTAATTGAACCAAAGACACAGGATTTGAAACCTCCCTCCAAGACTTGTAAAAAAGAGGATTTTGGTGGGGAAAGATAGGACCTTGATCTGAATTCACAATATTGTACAAAATTAGTAACACAATGCTAACATAGTAATAGTAACACAAGCTTATGATCTATAACAATCATAACTTAACTTGGGCTCTAGGTTTTCTGACAAAATCACCTACTTATAAAAGAAGCTTGTTTGTTTCTGTTGTTTATGGTTTACACTTCACTGATGCTATGACTATATTGGAGCATATTATAGATTACTGATGGAATACAAACTGGCCACTAGGTGCTTAATTTGTTCATTCTATTAGCCAAAAGATGAGACCAACTTCTAGCATTATGCAAGTATTTCAAAACTATCTGAAATACAATAGTCTCATCTGCATGTTTTAATAAGAAGGGGAAATACTTAAAACCACAAATAAATCAAATAAAACATGAATTTCCAAACAATACTAATAAGTAACAATTCCATGAAAAAAATATATTTAGTGATTCTGGGATTTTATGCCTTTTTTCTTTTTAAAAATGCACCTTCTGGAAGTGAATATCTATTTAAATGTGACCCTTACTTTATAATATTCAATTTCTGACCTGCTTTCCCTAGAAAAAAGAGCAAAACCAAGAAGTTACATTTTTAAAATTTCATTATTTTATGCCTGTATTTATTCAAATAAGAAACAAATGATATGAACGATGACTAAAAGGCTTATTAATCAACAAATGAAGTTACAAAATGCATCCTACCATTTGTAAATTAATATTGTGACAACAGTGGTTAAGAACCTAAACTCTGACCATACTACCTAGAATTTGTAGAAAAATTCTATATCTGTCATTTGCCAGTTCTGTGACCTTGAACAAAACCTAACCTCTCTGTCCTCAGTTTTCTTAACAGTAAAATAAATGAGGCTAATAACAGTACCTACCTCATATAGTTGCTATAAGTCAATCGAATTAATATAGCTGCCATGCTTAGGTAGCTAAAGTACTTAGACAGGATCCAAAATATAGTAAACTCTGTATACATGTTTGCTATTGTTATTTCCATCCGTAAAGGGAGACTAAGAAGGTGTTGTGCACATTTAATTTTATCTGAATTTTTCTTTTATTTTCTTTTCCGGCCTTTAAAATTTCACACCTATATGGCCTTAGTTTTTCCAGAAATTCTACAACTATTGCCTGGATGATAAATATTTCTGAAGTTGAAAGCACATGGAGGAAAGTTATTTTACTCTCTTTCCTAATTCAAGAAACACAATTGGGGCTGGGGTTATAATTCAGTGGTAGAGCACTTGCCTAGCATGTGTGAGGCACTGGGTTTGATTCTCAGCACTGCATATAAATAAATAAAAATAAAGATCCATTGACAATTTAAAATATTTTTAAAAAAAGAAACACAATTGAGTTAACTTTTAGGGCAATCTGGAATTCATAACATTTGTCAAATAACGAAATAGAATTATAAATTACTCTTAGACTATGATTATTAAAAATTCTCTGTTGTTCTCTCTCCATTTATCTTCAATTTATCCTGTACCCAATAGTTAGGGGAAGGGGGCAATAAAATGGTCCCCAAACCCTCAATCAATAGAAGTTGATATATATAACCAAACACTAACCTACCTTTATCACTTCCATAATAATAGAACACTGTTTTGCTGAGAGCACACCACCGTTTCTGCCATTCAAATCCCAAAAAGCTGTGATCTGCAATAAAAGGGGAGATGTTTAAATAACACACATGCCATATAAATGTAAGGCCATGTCCTTCTGGTAAAGGGAAAAATTAGTTAATATAACTTCTATGGTTCCTTTTAGCTCTAACATTCTATGACTAATTAATATGTATCTTCTATTCCAAGAGACAAAAAAATAAAAATGAAAAAAGAACAAAACAAACAACAATAAAAATCCTAATAAAGCTAAAAGGAATAAAGTGAAGCAGAGATGGTGCTTGCCACTCTTTTGTGATCAACTGCCTGGCAATCAAACTTCCCTGACAAGAGTTTCAGAAAGGTGTCTGATGCGTAGCCTTGAGATAATTGATTCATCTGGGTTTTGGTTTCTCATCTGTTATAAAAAGGATGGTGGGGGGAGCTGACCTGATTATTTCTATTAAATCTTTCAGCTTTAAAATTCAGCTAAGAAAGCTCAGAAAAGCAAATGGAATATAAACAGAAGGGCCCAAAGGGACTACCCAAGAGATAAGCAGAACAGTAATGAAGAGACTTTCTGCCCTTCATTTCCCATATCATAACACCACCTCCATATTTCATTTCCATTTAACTTTGGTGTTGAAAGAATAAGACCATCTGGTCAACTCCCAATTATCATGGCATGGCCAATGGAGAGGAACACTAAAACGAATAAAAACAGTGGCAAGACAGGATGCCAGGCTTGATCTGAACCAGTCCTGGTGTGTGCCAGGTCAGGTGCAGGACAGGCTGCTGCTCAACAGGGTGGGATAACAGTGAGAAATCCCATCCTTGGGAACAGTCATGGCCCACAGCTTTCCTAGAAGATGGGGAAACAGTGCCTGAATAATTCATAAATAGCTCAGACTGACAACTAAAAACCTGACCTAATGTTTTGTTATTTAAAATTATTTAAAGCTAAAAGTTATATTATTTTATGGTTTGGATAATGTCATCCAGATTTTCTTATGGTCCTAAACTCTTCTATCTAAAGAGCATACTGGCTGCACATGTATACTGCATGTATACTGTAGTATGCTCTCTACATACTTTATCTAAGGAGCAAACCATTTTTAGATTTTTCATTAGACTCTTACAGCTTACCTTTTCTGCGTTTTTCAAGGTAGCCAGCCTTCAGGACAAAAGGAAGGTCCTGTGCTGCAATTGGAGGAAACTGGTTTCCTGTGGGAAGTGGAGAGGTAAAAAAAATGAGGTGAATAATCCATTTTAGAAAAACCAAGTGCCAGATCTCATTAAATTCAGTGTGCTTTTAATTACTGAAATTGTTTAAGTCCCCATTAGTCTTGTTTCAGGTCCATTCCATAGACTAGTCCCTCTTTTCCTATAAATCTCAAGAGCAAAAAAAAAAAAAAAAAAAAAGTTCTTCCCTCCTACAACTTAATATATTATAGTCCCAAAATACAGAAATGTTCTGCAACTGAATGATCTCGAAAGGGTGGTACTTTTCAATTTATATTTCTACAAGGGCAGGACTTAGAAACTATTATTGTATAAATGCAATAAATCCCTGAAAAAAGGTCAGAAATTTTATGAAATCATATAATTCTTTATATTTCTATTAGATTAACTCTTCAAGAATTTCAGTGCATTTTGACTGTTACTTGCATATCCTTATTCCTACCAAGTAAAACATAAAATTATTTATCTCAAAATCAAACGCTAAAATTTGTTTCTCTGAGTCCGTATCAAATATTCTTTCTCCTTGATTCTATTTGCAGAGAAATCTTACAGACATTCAAGTAAGTAAGTATCATTTAGGTTTTTCTAGGGAAAAGAGTTTAAAAACTGATAGAACTATCAAAAGCAAATATTGGATCCCTATAAAAAATTTAAAGATTAAACCTAGAGTTAAGTCAAATTATAAATTTGTGTATTTATGGTGATGGGTGATAGGTAATTCAATAATTTCACAAGGGTCCACCATTTTTATAAACTTCACTAGAAATATAATAGTTATACCCAGCATTTTACTAGAACTCTAACAAGTGAAAACCACCAATCTAATGAAAGTTTCTATGGAATACATACAATAGAACTAGTTTTAATATAGCATATGATAGAAATCTGTTTGGTAGAAAGTTTATAAATTAGTCACAGAATCTTATCAGTTGTTTAGAAATATCCCAGGGATTATGGAACTGTAGGTATGAAGAAATAAACCTTAAAGTTAAAGCACTAATTTCAGTTCCCTGGTGGATTAATTTCACTCAGTATACACAAAAAAATATAGTGATAGTGATGATAGTTGTCTGATCTAGTTCACTGAGGAGTTAAATGTTCTTTACATACAAAATAAACAATTTCTAAATCTTAAGAAAACTCAAATTATTTTGAAGACATGGGTACCTTTAGTATAGGTTTCAAGTTTAAAAAAAATACTGGTAAAAAAAAAGTAGGGAAAAGGACGGGGAAGAGAAGAAAGAGGGGGATGTTAGATTTCACTCAGGTGAATATATACATAACTTGAATGTTCTGCTTTAAGAAAAATGTTAATTAAATTTCTACCTGATAAATCACAATAATATTTGATGTCATAAGCAATACTTATTTGATTCTAAATTCATATTTCTAATACAAAATCTTTACTTTCATTCCTGGGGAGGAGGGAAGCAAGACATTTTTTAACTGAAATTTTATTTTTCTAAACCATTATTGCTACTTGTCCAATATTCAGAATTTGCTTAACAGCTATATGAAATTTTCAAAAAGTATATCAGTAATGATCCCCTTAAATATTTTATATTTTTAAGTCCTCAGAAGAACCATTTGAGTTGTATAGTACCATAAACATATAAATACTTACTATCTTCTGATGGCTACAAGAAATTGGAAATTTGCTACAAGATTTTATTTTTTTTTACTACAAGATTTTCAAAAAAATGAATTCTCACTTAATTTACACTCATTCCACTATACCTACAATGAAAAATAGTATTTTATCATCTACGAAGACTCAGATTGATCCAAAGAATTAAAATTCTACAAATATCCACGAATAATAATAATAATACATCATGAAAAGGAAGTTAAGGCTAGCACAAATATACCTAGCAGGCAATATGAAGAATTGCCAAACATTTGCCATGCACAATTACATTAGCTCCTATGAGAAACTGAAAACACACCCAATTATACAATATGCCAGTGAATTCACAATTATACTATCAGATCTATTAACACTATCAAAATTCACACCTTTTTCCTAAAAATTAGTTTTAAACCAGGCCATAGTCCTTTAGCATACTGTAGACATTCAATACATGCTATTTTTTATTCATTATTCTAATTAACCACTAAGATGTTAGTATAACTGTAACTATTAGTTGAATGGATGCTAGTGTCAGACTATGCTGTCCAGAGAATGTTCATCAGAAAGACAATAAAAAGCATATTTAGGAACTATTCAAGTTAAGCATTGCAGTTTATTTTCAAAGCAATTAAAAGATGTCCTTTGGTAAGGTAAAAGTGATTAATGAATAAATTATGTTCTAACTAAGGGAGGAAAAAAAATTAACCCATACTTTAGACCAGTCTACTTAGACTACAGAAAATTACTACATGGGCTTGGTTAAGAGGCCAAAAGTTTTCAATACCGTGAGGAAATGAGGAAAGGCCAGTTTTCTTTTTATAAAAGAAGCTTGCATTTCTTATATGATAGTTCTATTGTCTGATTTTTTTTTGAGCTGCTTTAGAAAAGTGGAACTAACACCCATGTTTAGTTGCTCGGGCAACTGAGCAAGAAAGGGGTCTCCTTCCAACCTGCAACTTTTTTTTTTTTTTTTTTTTTTTTTTTTTTTTTTTGGTACCGGGTATTGAACTCAGCGGCACTGGGCCACTGGGCCACATCCCCAGCCCTTTTTTGTATTTTATTAGAGACAGGGTCTCACTGAGTTGCTAAGTGCCTCGCCATTGCTGAGGCTGGCTTTGAACTTGCGATCCTCCTGACTCAGCCTCCCAAAGTGCTGGGATTACAGGCATGCACCACCGCGCCCGGCTCCAACCTGCAACTTTTACTAGACATGAAACCTCAGGAAGATGAGACAGTTGTGGCAAAACTAGAGGGGCACATCAGAAGCATTCAAACAGAAGGCTCAATCTAGACTCCTCTAAACTAGTTCTGGTAGGATGTGGAATTTTAAAACTTCAAATCCAGAGTGTCATTGACAATGACAAAGTTAGAACAGATATTCTAGAGGAGGAGATCACTACTTTTGAGGACTATGTGTCCATGGATGTGGATACTTTCACCAAGATCTAAAATCCATCCTGTATCACTGCAATTTAAAAAAAAAAAAAAAAAAAAAAAAAAAAGCTTGAAAGATGAGAAAGGAATCTGTAGAAATTTTAAATATTTGGGTCTTGAATTAACTTTTTATTCAGTTTCCTTTCTACCTACTTGGTTCTTCATGTAGGATTTAATAGGTGTGTTTCATAAGAGAGGTATGTGACTCAGAAACATTTTCAAAATAGACATCTAGACATCTATTTTTTATCATCCTTTTTAATTTCTGATAAGCAACTTTCATGACCAGTTTGTATGTTAGACTTCTAAGGAATATAAAACCTTATTTGTACTATTTATCATTAATAAATCATAATATTACAGCCTTCATGTGATAATATGTTTACACTTTTATGGTTGTTCAATTTAGACTTTGTACAAAATTTCTGCTAGGTTTCTGAGCCTCACCTTTTCTCCTTACTAGTTGGCATTTATATAGTCTTCAACATGAACCCTAAAGCTTTCAAGTTATATAATTTTTTCCACCACTTTTATGCAACTAAAAAATCCTTTTTTTTTTAAATTTAAAGTTGTTGTATATGTAACAATAGCAGGCATTACAATTCATAGTACATATATAGAGCACCTTTTTACATAACACTGTATACAAAGTATATTCATACTATTCATGTCTTCAATCATGCATTTAGGATACTGATATCCATCTCATTCTACCATCTTCTTTCTTTTCCTCCCCCCCCCCCCCAATAAAATTCCTTTAATATTGAAAGGGGAAGAAGAGATATAACAAGGATTGTTTTTTGCTCATGAGACTTCTCACTCTGAGTCCCGATCTTCTCGGTCTATTCAGTCAAATATTTTGAGTCACTACATGATGTAACTGTTTTCCTTCAATTACAAAAAGTTAAGGATGAGCTCCTCAACAATATCCTTCTCTCTCCCCCTAATTCACATGAACAAAACATCCACATGTTTATGTAAATCTTTTTTAGTTCTTCATTTTCACCTTATACTTGGGATACTGGGCCCCCTAAATTGACCACCCTCTGGGGGGAGACATAGTGCTTCCTTTCTTCTCTTCTAAACTCATGTAATGAACTTCAAAAAAAATTCCCTGGTTAGGCACTATTCCCTGAATTTGGTAAACAAACTCATTTTTCAAAATGTATATATCCACTCAATGATTGCTTTATTTAAATTGCATTGTATTAGGCTTTAATTTTCTTACAACACAATCTCATTTCAAGCTGGAATATGCTCTCCTACTCCTCCTGGAGTAACCTCTCCTGGTTGTTCTATTGCCTACTTTTTCTTAAGAAGTGGTCATGACCCCAGCATCACATACAAAATTTTTTTTAATTAAAAAAAAAAAAAAAAGAAATGGCCATCAGAATTGAAGTATATTTTCAGGTGCCATTTCATAATGCCAATATACTTATGATGCATCATAATTTTGTATAAAGTAATAAAAATGTTTTGTCTCCAATGTCCTTCCAGATGATGCAAGTAACTTCATGACATTTTGGTTGAAGGGTATATTGGGTACTGAACTTTAGGAAAACAGTCTATAAATGTGCCTTAGTCCCCAAAGCTATGACTAGCTCAGAACCTATCATTAGTTCACTACTTCACAATTGCACACATAAACTTGGGTGTCATTTTCCTGATTCTAGAAAACAGGCAGAAGATGCAAAGATGCAAAGTCACTGACCCTCTTTTTCTTATTATTCTAAAAAAATTTTAAGTAAAAAAATTCACTATTATATCTGCAAAACAAAACAAAACAAAACAAAACAAAACAAAACAAAAAAAAAAACAAAGTAAGAGTATGTACCAACAAGGAAAAGAAAACTAAACTTAACTTGAAAATATGTATATATGTCTATATATACATGTATGTACATATTTATATACATATATTTTTGTATATATGTGTGTGCACACACACGCGTGCGCGCGCACACACACACACACACATATAGTTTAATGATATAGCAGATATCCAGAGTTTAGCTTTACATTGATACTGACTTCAAAACTGATGGTATAGGTTAAAGATGTCTATAATCAGATCCTAGTTCTGTAAATCTGTGACTTAAATAAGTCACTTGGTCTATCTAGGACTCCATTTCCTCATCTAAAACATAAAAAACAGGTTAGTTAATCTTGAAGGCTCTCCTAATTCTAGGACTCCATAAACTATATGCATACTAATGTTTTTCTTATGCTTTAACAACTGGCCAAGATCCAAAATTGATTTAACTTTCAAAGGTATCAACTGTGGAAACTGTTCACATTTTTTAGAGCAAGTGGTCACTTCCTTTAGATCTAGCATAGAAAATTCTCACATCATTTCAAAAGTTTTATTTCTAGCTAGAATGTTAGCCTATTAATGCCTATGAAAGAAAATAAGTATAAAAATTAAATATTTTTCATATTCTAATAATTATTTTCTACATGGGAAACTGGAATTTCAAATCCTTTTATCAGTTTTTTAGTAGCAAAAAGATAATTATTATATGTTCAATCTTTATATAGTCAATAGACATAGCAAACAATAACTTTTAAGAAAATAATAAAATTTTAAGTAAAAAGTAGATGACTAATTTTGGTTACTTAAGCAGTCTTTTCACAGAGCTTGTTTTCTCACCACTATTTCTTCAGAAATGATTAGCCAAGTAAGACTAATACTGGTAACTTTAAGGTTATCATGATATTTCCTTTAAAAACAAAGACAGAAAAGGCTCACAGCATGCCTAGACACAAAGATAGTCTACTTCCAATTAGCAGAACCACAGAATTCTCAGGAGGGCTAGGCTGTGGGGACAAGGCCTTAAAGACTGATAAAGCAGTCTATGTAATGACACAGGGCAAAAGCAGAGGTTGCAATCACAGGTTTACCATCTGTTAGTCTCCTCCCTTTTCTGTAAAGTGGCAAGCCACTTTGAAAGCTACCAAGAAAACTGAAAAACCATTAGGGTAATTCAACTTTGCCTTTATTCATTCTACTTCATGAAATGGAAATTCCAGTAGCCTCAAGAGAATTCCAGTATGTCTTCAGTGAGTCTATCTGGGACCAAAGAAGACAACAATAGCTATCAATATTATTATCTATATGCATGGAGAAAGTGCTCATGAATATAAAACAAAGATTAAGTGCTTGTTCACTTAATCTTCAAAAGCTTCTATTTTATATCAAATATTTATTTATTTACTTACTTATTTGTGGCTGTACTCGTTTTCATGGAAATCTATCAAATTATATAAAATTCAAGTGGCAAGATTCCAGAATAATTAGGAGAAACCTGAAATAAAGTACATTCACCAATATCCACTAGAATCAGAGTCAAAAAATCACAGGCCAAAAGTATGTGGGAATTATATTATCAATAGGTTCAATTATCTTTTCCCGTCATTTAGAACTGCCCCTTTAGAGTATGTGTAAGTATATGACCAGAATCTGAACTACCTTATTATTATCTGTGGATAGCTTTTCTTTAGCCAAGTCTCTAATATAGGATTGCTGCCCCTTTCTCATCAACTAAGATGAGAAAAAAGAAATCTCTTTAAGATTTCTCATTCTTTGATCTAATGATAGAATATTAGGTATCACATTTTTGTAATGTACTGTTTGTTCCTTATAGAATTTAAAATATTTTTTTTAAATTTTAAAATGCCAAATTTACTGACTTGTGGAAAACTGTAAGAATCTCTCAATTATTTCCAGGGATGATAGTATATTAATATACTCAATCAGGGCTGGGGATCTAGCTCAGTTGGTAGAGTGCTTGTCTCACATGCACAAGGCCGTGGGTTCAATCCCTAGCACCACCAAAAAAAAAAAAAAAAAAAAAAAAAAAAAAAGAATATACTGAATCAATCATTCAAAAATAAGATTCAATATGAGAAATTACACATTAGAGACAAGATTATAATTTTATATATTTATTATAATAGGCACTCTCTTTTTATATTGATAAAACTTTTTAAATAATAGATCTTTAAATTTCACAGAATAAAAACCAAACTATATCTTCTACATAGAGTAATTTCTCAGCTACTTTTTTTTTTTTTTTTTTTTTGGTGGTACCAGGGATTTAACTCAGGGGCACTTGACCACTGGGCCACATCCCCAGCCCTTTTTTTGTATTTTATTAGAGAGAGGGTCTCACTGAGTTGCTAAGTGCCTCGCCATTGCTGAGGCTGGCTTTGAACTCGCAATCCTCCTGCCTAAGCCTCCCAAAGTGCTGGGATTACAGGCGTGCACCACCACGCCCCACTTCAGCTACTTTTTATTTGTTTATATTTTAATCATCTGCTGTGCCCAAAAAATTAACTGAATTCAGAAAAACAATAGCCTCCGAGAAACAAACACCTTGAAAAAATGAAACCCAACCTTAAAATGGAATACACCTTTCTCCTTAAATTATAAACATAATCCTAAATATATCAAAATTTTCACAGAAACTCTATTTTAAAACTCAATATATACAATTATGAATTAGATATCCCAAATTGAGATTATATCTTTGAACTGTGGTCAAACCCTCGGTTTTCCATTCAAATTGCCCCTTAACCACTAGTTCTATGACTTAGCAGGTTACTTCAATGCATTAAACTTTATTTTTGAACATAGATAATAAGAGAGCATACTCTGGAGAAATACTGGGGGAACTTAGAAGGTCAACACTGAGGATAATCCTTTAAGAGATATTAGTTCTTAATTACTATTATTTTTTAAATGACAGATATGCCACAAGTCCCTTGTTCTAACACATAAGAAAACCATCTAAATAAAAACGTGAAAGTTAAACATTGTTTAGCAATACAAAATTCTTTCTACTTATAGATATTTGGCCCCCCCCAAAAATCTGATCCATGAAAAAACACCCAATGGTATTATATGTATGATTAGTATAAATGAAAAGGAACACTCTATTCACTTATTAAACAAACATTCACTAGTGTACATTATTTGTCTGGCCCTTCTCTAAATATTACTAAAGAAGGCAACCTGGAAAAATAAAGCTCAATATTAAAAATTTGCTGAAGGCATTTAAGAGAAAAGTCAAATAATCTATGTATAAAATGTAAAGAATAGCAATTAATAACTGGTTCTACTCCTTTCTTCCTTACCTGTTATCTCTGTATCAAACACAACCTTTTCTACATCTCTGTGCTAATAATCTTAAGAATCATTTTTTTACTGCATTAATAATTTTTTAAATTTATTTGAAGTTGTATATATAACAGTACAATGCATTAAAGAACTGTCCATGGCATGACTGCAAACATCAGCGTGGTTCAATAAGGTAGTAACTGCAACAGCTAACATTTATTGAGCCTTCACCACAAAATAAGCATGATACTATCATCATCTCATTTCATTCTCATACAACTCCAAGAGGTAGGTATTATTAGCTCCATGTTACCAATGGGAAATGAAGGTCATGCTCAGTAAGTGGAGCTAGGATCCCAAGTCTGCCTTCCTACAAAGATTATTTTCTGAAATGCTGTTGATGGAATAAATAAATGCCATCTATAAAAGCTATATAACACAACACTACTGGATTACTCTTGTATGGCATTAATCACTATTATTTAAAATTAATGCCTTAACAAGAGAATGATTATATTTTAAAATATCATGCTTTTAAAATTCTAGAGTATTTATTTCATCATCTATAAGATTTGAATTTTGCTTCCTAAGCATGTCTTTTAAAAAGACTTCTATTTTGGTTTTAAAATGCATATACACAAACATGGAACAAATTAATGCTGGGAAAACTGATATTTATGGATGGAAAATGAAGCTCTTTTTGTATGCAGATTCCTCTAACAAATTGCTCAGAAATACAAACTGACCATAATTTAGACTGAATTCTTTAGCTTCTTTCCACTCCACTGTATTATTTTCACATAGGCCAGAGGACAATTCATTCATTTATTTATTTTTGCAATAGTTTTATGTTTGTTTTAAGCTATAAATTTTAAAAATAATTTTAAGAATATGAAAATCATTTATAATTTGTAACATTCTTTAAATTCACATTTATTCCATTTTTTAAATCACTGCCCCCAAATTTTTGAGTCGTTAATAACACAGAATTATATCTGAAGTATCTGAAATATGAATATGAAGTTATAGCACCTTCTGTACTACATAGTACAATAAAGCTCATATTTTTGTTTTGCCCTGAAGAAAGAGAACAGGTGCACAAACAACTTTCATCCTATCCCCATTTCCCAAAACAATCTTATACTTGTGGTGTGGTTACAATGAGTTTGTTTTGTTTTGCTTTGTTGTGGTCCTAAAGACAGAACCCAGGGGCACTTTACCACTAGCCACATCTCCAGCCCTTTTTATATTTTATTTAGAGACAGTGACTTAGGGCTAAGTTGCTTAGGGCCCTGTTAAGTTACTGAGGCTAGCTTTTAACTTGTGATCCTCCTGCCTCAGCTTCCTGAGAGGCTGGGATTACAGGTGTGCATCACCGTGTCTGGCTCGCGGACCTATTTTTTATTTAGAGACAGGTTTCACTGAGTTGTCCAGGCTGACCTCAAACTTAGAATCCTCCTGACTCAGCATTCTGAGTCACTGGGATTATAGGTGTGCACTACCATATCTGGCATAAAGTAAGTTTTTTTAAAAAAGTAAAACCTGCAGTTTGAAAGTGATCAAACCTGAAATTATTTTATGATCAACTTAATAAAAGATAAACATAGCTAAATTAAAGGCTCTCACAGTCTTCACAGTCCCACTTTGCTTGATTATTAAACTGGACTTGATTATTAAAGCAAATATATTCCCAGTCATTTTCATGCTTTAGTATTCATTGCCTGCTTTTATTTAAGAAGACAACTTCTTGATTTCTATTTTTTAAAAAAATCTTTGGCATTTTCCCTCATCTTCCATTTAACATAACTACCCTTTTTTGAAGCATTATAAGCACCTTCTCAAAAATCAGGCCTGTATGCTTTCTCTTCTCTCTTTCTTTCTCTCTCTCTCTCTCTCTCTCTCTCTCTCTCACACACACACACACACACACACACACACACACACACACACACAATATGTCTTCTTTCCACCTAGAACAAGAGGTCTTTATATGATTCTCTTTGTTCAATATAGGTATGAAATTTGCACACTCTTATCCACCATTATCATTAATTCAGTAATACATTGCCTCATTCCCCCAAGAAGTATTTCAAAGGTTTAGAAATACTTGGTGAGGCAAATTAAAAGCAAATAGGAGATATCAGTGTGGGGAGAGACAAAGACAGTAACAGAAATAGAAAGGAGGCAAAACAAATACAGGCATAAAGTGCTAATGTCTAGCCAATCTGGGTAAAGGGTATATGGAAATTATTTGTACTATTGTTGTAAACTTTCTGTAATTGACATTATTTTAATTTTTTTAATTAAGGCAAAACTAAGGAGATAGGTGAGACACAAAACTAGTTGGAACTATAACATCACTTAAACTTGCTAGGAATAGGCCAAAAATTCAGTTATAAGCTTTATAGCCCCAAACATGAAGCAAGAAATTTTGTGTGCCATTGCCCACAAGATGAACACAGATCACTGCTCAGGAAAGAACATGTAACTATTCCTGGGTCCTGGTACTGAAATGAGAAATAAATTTCTCCCATGTGTTTTCAATGTCCTCAATAACATTTTTACAGTATATAAAACAAAAGTTTCAAAGGGGTGTTCTGAATACCATCATTCACACTGGGCCAACAGCCTAATGCCAAAGCAAAATTCAGTTAAAGCAATTCTGCAGAGTATAAAACCAGGAATTCCAAGTACATAGCTCCGGAATAGCTATCTTAAACTCAAGGCTAAGGTTACAGAATACCTATAAGAATAGACATTCCTGCACATTTTTTCAGACAATGCTTTCAAAATACTGTTTGTTTCTATCAAACTTTTGGCAAATATTAAATCCCAAACAGAAGCTGGTTTCCTGCAAGAAGCACATATAGCTTGTTTATGCTGCTGCTTAAGTCAAGAGCCTTTTCCTTTAACAAGCAGCCAAGCCAGGGGTAAAGTTAACACATTCTTACTTGAAATTCACAGTTAAATGTGTAAAGTTGAATGGCTTTGCAAGAACATATGCTTGGACGAAGATTATCTTAGTATAAAAACAAATTAGCAATTACTCTACAAAAGTTCTCAGAGCCAGGACAATTCTAGTCTGTAAAAATTTGAAGCATATGCCTGTCTACTTTATATAAACAAATCCACAGAAGGACATGCCACTGAGAATGATAAAATGCCCAAGTCTACTCTTCAGCACCACTGGGTAACCTAAAGCATTAGAAAGCACTTTATCTACATAACTGAGTGAATTACTAGACAATATGCATTAAAACATCAATATTAGAACAGTTAATGTGTAACCTTTTTATTATTATTTCTGAAAATTTAAGCATGCCACAAGCTAAACTCTCTTTCTGGATCTGAGCTTCAGAGGGAAATAACTGTTAACAGCCTCATGTGAAAATGGCCAGGGAGAAAACAGACATTCGTGTAGCACCTGCAACATCGGGCTAAAATGTGGGAACAAGTATGTCTTTTTCACCACACTTGCGGCAAAAGGATCCTAAGGAAGTAGTTCTGAAACCTGGGTGTCATCAAAATCAACAGCAAGTACTTCTTTAAAATACAAAGAAGTACTACTTTAAGGTAAATTATCTACACTGCTCAAAATTCTTTTTCCTTTTCTTTCTTCCTTTTTCTTTTTTTGGTACCAGAGATTTGAACACCAGGGCACTTAATCACTCAAAATCAAACCTGTATGTTTTATTTTGAAACAGAGTCTTGCTAAGTTGCTTAGAGCCTTGTTAAATTGCTGAGACTGGCTTTGAACTTGCAATCTTCCTCAATCCACCTCAGCCTCTCAAGCCGCTGGGATTATAGTATAGGCATGCGCCACTGTACCAGGTCACTGCTCAGAAATTTTAAGAAACTAATTTAATACTTGTTTATAGGACTTATAAAATATGCTGCAAGGTAATATCCAATACCAAACCAGAAAAATATTGATAAGTACAGCTTAGCAATCAGCACAACACTGAAAACAGAAGAAAAATGTCAGACATATAAATAATTACACAGATGATGATTTTTACTTATAGACTACCTAACTTTTGAGTCATTAAAATACTTTTGTAAACATTTCATACATCTTTCACAGTAGCCTCACTAGAGCATCACAATAAAAAAAATAATACTAAGCCATCATTTGCATACATTCATTTGTTTATTCATCATTTACTGAGCACCCAGAATGTGCCAGGTACTGTGAAGGGGCAAAAGGCACAGTTACAGTCCTTGCCCTTGAGAAGTTCCCGATTAGGGGCTATTCTCCACTGAAAAAGATTCAAGAAACTAATGAGGAAAGAGAAGAATGAGAAGCAAGACAGTAAAGACTATCAGAACGAAAGAGCAGAGACATCATCTTCACATTTATTTCCCACCTTAATTTCTACCTTCACAGTTAATACACTCCAATTCAGTTTTAAATTCTGTAACTGTCACCACAAAGCAAGAAATACAATAATAAAAAGGAAAAAAGAAACTGAGACTGAACATGTAGTTATAAAAAGTGCCCATTTTTAGTCATGTGAGTTTAGCATATTTTTTAAAACTAAGCATCTATGATGTGAAAAATCAACTGCCAAACATAGAAACTAGTATTTGTTATAAGTGAGACATCAGAAGGTAAAGCAGCAATGTGGTCACCATGTGAACCACCTCAGCCCAGGTTCTCCAGAGCTGACAGGGCCCAATCATCCAAGACCTCCTTCTCTCTACTTAAGAGCCATCACTACCAGAACACTTTCACCACTAAAGTTTAACTTTTTGCTTCAAATTAGAAATGTCAAGATTAAATCTTTTGAAAAGAAGGTCATGGAATATTAAATGGAATAAAATACTTGCTAATGACATGCTACAAGTGTTAAAGCTTCATGTAAACAGTGCAGTTCAGTTACACTAGGATCACACCAAAGGCAGTTCAGTAGGGTCTCTCATTTATACAGTACACATCCAGCAGTTATCTTGGAAGAGGCCAGAAAAACAAAATCACCTGGACTTTTAACCTATAGTTTGCTCATGAATATTTAAAACATATGGTAATCCCTTATAAATATAGAAAACACTTAAAATCCAAAGGATACACACATCCCACTCAGATACAAAATGAATAAATGCTATAATACAATTTATTTCAAATCAATCAATAATAAGATCTTATAAAATATTCCATTTTGTGTTTTCTTCAAGAATTAGGCAGTAAAAATCATGTCTGAATAGACCAAGATGTACATTCTCACTGAAAAACAAAAGTTACATAAATTACGTTTTACCTATCTTCCTGATATTAAGATAATAACAGTTATTTCTTAAACCAATTAAGTCAATTAAGTCTTCTTCATCTGGATAGCCTTAAGCCTCATGCAATACTCATAATTCTAATGTACTTTTGAAAATATAAAAACACATCATGTTGAAAAAAAGAAATACCTCTGACAAATTCCTCAGAGGATGCTGAATTAGGGAAATTTAATACTTAGTCCAATTATCGCTTACTAACCAAGGAAATGAGGTATAATAATTCTATACATAGCTAAGAACTGGTAAAATCATTAACTTGTCAAGTGATGACTTTTTCAGGGGGTGTTTACAGGAGAAATATCTGCCTGGATGTCACACTAGATAATGAACTCCTGGCAAATCAGTAAGAAAAAGATAAATAGTTCAACAGAAAAAGATGAAGAATATGAACCAAGCAACTCACAGGATATATCAAGGCCAACATGAAGAAAAAAATGAACATTTCCTGATTTGTTGTCTGCCCCCAACCAGGTCTCTCTGCCTTTGTTAGACCATTCATTCATTCTGTAAGTTCAGAGATAACAACTGCCTTGTCCACAGCTGTATCCCCAGTGCCTAGATTAGCACCCCAGACACAGTAAGGACTCTCAAAATTCTGCTGAAGGAACAAAATGAATGAACAAATAAACCTCACTAAAAACTAAAGAAAACAAATTAAAACAGGATTCTACTTTTTAACGTATATAGCTGGCAAACACCATAAAGATGAATAACATCAAACAGTGGGGAGGGTGTGAAGAGATGGCACTTGTACTACTTTGGGGAGTGTAATTTCATACAGCTTGTTGATGAGAATTGACAACATCCTAAGAATTCAACGAAGAATCTATCCTACAAACGAAAGCACAGCCACATAATGCTGTATGTGCCGCAATATTCACCAGAACACAACTTGTGACATAAAAAAAAAAAAAAGAAGAATATTTTTTAAAAAACTTAATTTTGTAACATTTTTGTCCCTCTTAAAAGAAACCCACAAGGGGCTGGGGTTGTGGCTCAGTGGTAGAGTGCACACCTAGCACGTGTGCGGCCCGGGTTCGATCCCAGAACCACGTAAAAATAAAGGCATTGTGTACAACTAAAGCAAATAAATAAATGTTTTTTTAAAAAAGAAACCCATAAGATTCCTCATAAAACTAGGGATGGAACAACCATGTGACCCAGCTATCCTATTCCTCAATATTTATCCAAAAGAACTGAAATCAGTATACTATAGTGATGCAGCCACCTCAATGTTTATAGCAGCCTTTTAGCTGTACACAATGCAATGCATTTATGTTTACGTGGTGCTGAGGATAGAACCCAGGCCGCACACGTGCGAGGCGAGCGCTCCGCCGCTGAGCCACAGCCCCAGCCCCCAAATTAAGTTTTATACTCCTTAATTTTTTAATTTAGGTCTTCTTTAAATTTCTTTCAGCAATGTTTTATAGTTTTCTGTGTAAAATTAGATTGTGATGAAGAATGCACAGCTCTGAATACTATAACACATCGAATTGTACATTTTAAATACATGTATTGTATGATATATGAATTATATCTCAATAAATTGTCAAAAAAAGAAAAAAAAAAAAAAAAAAAAAGAAGAAGAAGAAAAAAAAGACACTATCCAGCAAGAGAAACATTATAAAACCATTTACTCGATAAAACCAGAGAAATATAATGTATGTACTAAATGCAGAAATATGTTCACAATACTTGGGGTGAAAATATGTACAGTGATATGCCACTTTTTTAATTTAAAAAGTATTATTCCATATTTTTTCCTAGCATGTATATATTCATACAACTCAAGGAAAAACTCTGGAAAGACCCACTCAGAATTGTTAGTAGCTCTTACTTTTAGGGAGTGGTATTTTGGGGGGAGTGGAAAAGGTAACAATTTTTCCTTTGTCATAAGTATGTATTATATTTAAAATGTTATATAACATAATTGGAGTGGGTACTGGGAATTGAACCCAGGGGCATTTATCACTGAGCTACACCTCAGCCCTTTTTATTTTTTTATTTTGAGACAGGATCTTGCTAGGTTGACAAGACTGGCCTCAAACTTGTGATCCTCCTGCCTTTGTCTCCTAGACAATGAGATTATTGGCATGTGCCACTGCACCTGGCATACATGATAAAACTTTTAAAATGAAAAACAAAAACAGGCTTTTAAATAGCTTAAATTAAATCAATTTATATTATTAAAACCATTAGCCAGGAAAAGCACACCCACAAAGGTAGAAGTTTTAATTTAACAAAACATTTGTAGTTTCATAGTATAAAAACAAAACTTGAAGACAATCTGCTCAGCTCATATGAAGATGCCACTTGAGCAAGCTCATGTTGCCTGGCTCTTCTTCAACTCAGCTGAGTGTTGTATGTCCACAGTTTTCACTCCGCCTGGAATATGCTACTTCTTTACTACCCTCCATCCATCCACCCCTCACTACCATAACTACTAGAAAGCTTCCCATTCACCATTCAAGATAAAAGTTATGTCTCTGAAAAGCCCTCCTATTGTGACAATAAAAATATCTGCAAGAAAACCGATTTCTTAAAAATATTAAAGGGATTTTTTTCTGATAGAATTCTAATCAAAACACAGGTGCAGTAAAAATGTTACATAAAATTACCTAAGAGGCTATGTGTATAAGGTACATATGAAACATAAATGAATTTCACATTTAGAACCAGGTCCCAGCCCCAAGATATCTCATTATGCATATGTGAATATTCCAAAAATTTAAAAAATCTGTGCTGGGGACATAGCTCAATTGGTAGAGTGCTTGCCTCGCATGCACAAGGCCCTGGGTTCAATCCCCAGCACCACACACACACACACACACACACACACACACAGACACACACACAAATCTAAAATACAAAACAGTCCTGGTCCCAAGCATTTTGGAAAGGGATACTCAACCTGTATTACACAAATAACAAAATAATGTATTTTCTTCTTCTATTTCAATTTAAATGCCTTCAAACTGAAGTAAAAATATGCATTTAAAAAAACGTGCCAGGCTATAACTGTATTCCAAATTCCACTTGGGAAATGAATTTTATAGCCATGCCATAAACTTCTAAAATCCTGAAGTTTTAATAGATATGCTGACACAACCTTAACCATAACAGTTCTAGCAACTGCTACTATAATAAATCTGTCAGTTTCTATAATGCCTATGACAAATCCATTAATATGAATGATGTATACTTCACATAGCCCACTACACAACAACTGCACAAGTTATGTCATCTCCATTCTGAGTAGCAAATCAGTAATCAATATTTGTAAAAACAGCAGCTAATCCTTTGTAAAATCACTGGTTATGTGATTGAAGAGTTTGCTCAATCCACATAGTTAATCCCTCTTCATCTGCTTGAGCCCTCTATTTATCCCAGCCTCTTACAGTGCTAGCTATGGCAGATTAATACATCTTCACACGCTAAACATGACCTGACAACTGACACAGGATATTGCTGACAGGATAAGCTCTACAAACACAGGCCTTTTAAAAAGCTAACTTAAAATTAACATTCAGAAACCCAAAGTTTACAAATAGGCTCACTACCATCCCTTCCCAACTCCAGTCACCTGATTTATTGCACTCACCTCTCTTTGGGAAATATCTCTCTATTTTTGGTTTGAACAAGTCTTCTGGATGATTCTAGAATGTTTATTCGTAAAGGAAGTACTATTACTAATCTTTAAAATAAAAGTAAATATAAGTTTGCTGGCCAAGAAAAGAGAAACACATATATGTATAGAACCCTTTGGAGAATTCTTAGGTAGGAAGTAAAAATGACTGATCTCAGCCACTTGAAAGTGCTACAGGTCAAGAAAACTTCAAAAAAGCATCTTTATGCCTGAAACAAAGCTGTGAATAGAAAAAAGAAACATTCTCACACTGAAAAGTAATAAACAATACTATAAATACTCTGTGCTAACATAAAGATATAAAATTATAAAATAAAAAAGTTTGTTCATCCCCAGCAATTAGATGAGATGACAGATCCTCTTTAGGAAAATATGAAATTCTACTTAAAGGCCCAACATAAATTTCCTTAAGACTTATTTCAATTCAGATGTTCTATGCATCAATTGAGACTACCTGAAGGGAAAAAAATATAAATTTGTGTTAAATTAAGAATAAAGAATAGGCCTAGTGAGAAAATTCATTTCCTAACCTAAGATATTGAATGAAATTCCTTTATATATACAACTTCTAGTTAGTCATGTGTAATTTAGGCAGAATACCAAACAAGTTATTAAGTGTTATATTTTTTCACTTCTCCTAAGAGAAAGAGGAGACCCGTGGAAGCCTTGAGACTGCATGAAAGATTGAGTGAGAACTGTGCGACCAGAAGCCAAAAGTGTATATAATTTTAGAAGTGAAACAAGTCATAGTTAGAAGTACCATTTGCTTCAGAAAGGCCAAGAAAAAGAGGTACTAGAAATTATTTACTGAATATGAAAATCAGGATGCCATTGTGATCTTGCTGAGATGTCAGGGACAAGGGAGGATTCAACAGAAGCCAGCCTTTGGTAATTAAAGAATGAAATGGGTCAAAGTGGAACCCAGAAAAGATAACAGGTCTTAAAAAAAATCAGTAGTGATGGGGAGAAGAGATAGAGCAATAAAGAAAAAAAGCACATTCAGTTTCTTCCTAATTCAATATTTGTAGCAATATTCCCTATTCCATATCAAATTATACTTAAGTCAACACAAGTTTTCAAAATAATTTAATGTCAATACTGAAATTTTAAATTGTGATATTTTAACCTTATAATAATAAATTCATATGTAAGGTTAAAATGAATAACAACAGGTTAAAATGACAATTTTTTGAAATATTTGAAAATTTAGTGTGATATTTCTAATGTAATGCAAAAGTGTTTTTAATGGCATGTTGCAATCTTAAGATTGCAATTTTGACGAGTACAATTCTTAAAATTGAATAGCTTTTTCAGATATCAAGAAAAATCATTTGCTAGTCAGTTGAATTTGCTATAAAAAGAATTATACACATCCCTGAGCCTACAGAACAACTGCCTCTAATTAGCCTCACTGAAGGAAGCTGGTACAGAGGGTGAATAAAAAGACAGCAATACTAGTTCAATATTATAGGTGATTGTCCATGTCAACAATAGTAGGACATTAGATAAGTTGTGGGGTTTGCTAGCAGCTAAGAAAAATAAATTTCAAAACTCTTTTGAACCGTAAAAAAAAAAATCACTTAAGAGGCCATAGTTACCAATACTATTTCATACCATCTGGAAAGGGTAATAATTTCTCTGGTATAGTCAAGTGTGGTGGCGTACACCTATAGCACCACAGGAGGCTAAGGCAAGAGGATGGAGAGTTCAAAGCCAGTCTCAGCAATTTAGCAAGGACCTAAGCAACTTAGCGAGACCTTGTCTCAAAATAAAAGATAAAAAGGGCTGGGGATGTGGCTCAGAGGTTGAGCAGCCCTGGGTTCAATTCCCAGTACCAAAAAAAAAAAAAAAAAAAAAAAAAAAAATCCCCCTGGTACATTTAAATTATGATATTACAAAGTTCAATTTATGCATAACATTTTAAAAATACATATATTGTACAAACTATATACTCATTGAAATCTTTTAGGTCTACTGTTAGTTGTCCTTGAACCTCCTATTGAAATTTCTTAAGACTCTAGGCATGTGATTAAAGTTCTCTCCCACACATTACACATAGACAATGTATATATGCATGTGTGTATGACACACACACAAATGTACACAGGATGCTGCAAAATATACCCTCGAGAAACTAATGCTTGAGGTATCTTTTAAGTAACTTATGCTTTTAGATGCAACTAAAATAATTTTCTAAGAAGCAGTACGTTTTTAAAGGCAACTGAAAGTTTTCAAAGCAACTTATAACTTCTTTCGAAAACCTTTCATACTCTTATTTAGACACCCAAGAAACCAAAATCGTAAATTTGCAATCCAATTTGTCTATGTTAGATGCATAGCCAGGGAGCAATATAACACCTATAGAAGTTCCAACAGGTACCCCTGGCCTCATTGACAATATATTTTAATTAAGTTGTTAGGCATTAGTTTCTTCTTCAGGATCTAATGAAGAAACAGTGTCAATGACCAATTGAAGTGTTGCATGTTCTGAAGAAAATGTTATCTTTTAGTTCACACATTTATAAATATTTTTATTCATACTTTAATAACACCAAATATTTACTTGCTAGAATATCAATAAAAACTTTTTGTGTTTTAGTTACATTAATTGAAAAAACCACAACTATCAAGATATATCATATAAGAAAATCTCAAATAAAAACTAAATAACTGGTCATATTGGAAGTGACCTAGTAACATAAATTTCTTTGAGGATGACATAAAACATATAAAGTTTGAAGTTTTTATTCTAAAGAATTTCAAAACCACTAAGGTAAAACTCATCCTATTATTACAGCCCAGGGCGCCATATCAGGAGGCACACAATGTCAATTTATCCCATCACTGATGATGTTAATCTTATGACCTGTTTAAAACAGCATGTGCCACATTTCTCCACTGTCAGCTTACTATTTTCCACTGTGTAGATAATCAGTGTCTAATTGGGAGAGCCTTTGAAATGATGTAAATATCCTGTTCTCCCTTAAACTTTCACCAAATAGTTGTAGCATTCACTCGGTTTAGAATTCCCAGATTCTTTCCTGAATCATTTTCATCACGATTGTGAATGGTGGTATTTGCAGCGTTGTTTGTTGCTCCGGAACTGAACCCACTGTCTCACACATATAATAAGCTATACCCCCAGACTTTGATTTTTAATAAATGAAAATAGCAAATACTCTGTACTTTTGTCTAGCTGATTCTTTCCTTGGTATACTCTTCAGACAGGAAGATTACATGAAGAATGCATATGTGTATGTGTATATGTTAAAGTTTTTAACCACCTAGCAACCAGGTATGGTACCTTATAATGTATGTTGAGAACAATTATGCAATAAAAAATAACAACAGCATGGTCAACCTTAGTAGGAGAAGGAGAAGGAAGAGAGAAGAGAGAGAAGGAGAAAGAGAAGAGGAGAATGAGAGGAGGAAGGAGGCGAAGGAGTGAGAGGGAGAAGGAGAGGGAGAAGAAATAGACCAGGAATCAGGTTACTCTTACTCTTTTTTTGTTTGTTTGTTTGTTTTGTTAAAATATTTATTTATTTGCTTTAGTTGTACACAATGCAATGCATTTATGTTTACGTGGTGCTGAGGATCGAACCCTGGGCCACGCACGTGCTAGGCGAGTGCTCTACCACTGAGCCACAACCCCAGCCCTACTCTTACTCTTATTAGCCTAAGTTTCATTGTGGGTTACTAAATAATTCACTATTTCTAGACTTCACTTATAAAATGAGAGGCATAGATTATACATTTTGTAAGTTTCTTTCTAACCTTAGTATTCTACTATCTCAAAATACGAAAATAATTGTTTTATGCAAAGATGGCTTTAAAAGTCTTTACCACATACATTTTATACATGTTTGAGGGGAAAAAACACTAAAATTAGGGTCAAGTATAATAACTGTCCAGGTAAAGCTTACTAACAACATTTAAAAGGAAATAAAATTATAAATCCTCCCAGAAACCTTCTGGTTGTGATTTACAACACAGCAGTCATTTTATTCTGTTGTTTATATAGATGGCATAAATTTCATCCAACGAAAGCAAAAAAAAAAGTGCTGTTTCTATAAGATAAGTGTTATAACTTGTTATTATGCCAACTTGTCCCTAGGTATAGCTAGTGAAAATAGGAGTTTTAGATGATCATCAGTCTGGGACCTAAGGACTTAAACCAAAAGGCCCACCAGCTCACTCTAATCAAAGAACCTAATTACTAAACCTCTTCTCCCAGACAGGACAAAGAAAACAAATCTGAACTCTTGTCTAAATTTAGCCTTGATATTTAATAGGAAGAGAAGGGAAGTTAACAAGCAGAATTCAATAATAAAAAAGACCTATTGGACATCTGATGATAAGTAGGCGATGTTAATTGATATTCACAAAGTTACAGTGAACTTGTAACACCAGCAAATAGGTAGAAAACCTAGGCTGGAGTCAGTTGTGAATATGTACATCTTATATAGGGTGAAATGAATAGAAAAGCATGTAAATACTTTACAGAATACATATTTACTACAATGGAATAAATACACATATTCATATAGCCATCCTTTCTTTATGTTTACTACTAATCATTTACTTTCTTCACCAATAAAATGGAAATTTACAAGCTGTTTGTCAATAAATGTACAGACAAAAGTACCACAGAAAACAATGATAAGAACTGTGTGTAAAGCAAAAAATTCAATATTTCATAGAAAATAAATAAAATTATCAAAGAAAAAGATGCTGCATTTTAATGCAGGTCATTCTTTCAATGTGTAGCTAAAACATGACCCAGAAAACCTACAGAGAAGAAGTCATATTGGGTCTGGGGAGATGCAGATTTGGGCATAAACTACTTGAGGGCAGAAACCCTCAATTTTATTCATCTTCCCATTCCCTGGGACATAATTATTCAAAAAATGCATGGTGAATAAATAAAGGTTATTAGATTAAAATATATGTTACAGGAATCATCCTTTATACCAAAAGCTTAGTTTTATTTTTTTATGTTAATTAATAATAACCATGGTGGGCCCCTAAAGTCAAATTATGCCCTTGGAAGGAAATAAAACTCTCACTTAAGTCAATAAGCACTAGTTAAATATCAGACAAAACCAAAGCCTACTGAATTTTTTGTATGTAGCACTTTACAAAGCACTTGGCAAACATTCAAACAGCCGGCCAGAGGAAATTCCAAGTGAAACTCAATCCATGTGTGTGTTTGTTTTGTGGAAGCCAGAGTATTTTTATGGCATGTAATTTTAATTGGTGGCAGATATAAAATATCACTTTATAGTTATGTTACATGTTCATTCAGTTCTGACTAGAATCCGGAATATTTAATTAATAAACTCCTAACTCTACTGGAAAATTTTACATTATGATAACACTGGGTCCAGTCAAATTGCTTTGCCTGGTCTCCCCACCCTTACACAGTTTCATTAGATAAATCCACTGATGGTCTTGATAATTCGGCCTGTCATCTATAAAACACATCCCATGTGGGATGAAGAAGACATTCTCCAGAAAAACATTCTGCATGGGTTGGAGCTTTGACACGCTTTAAACTCTTCAAAACAAATAGGCCAACTCGGTATGCAATTCTGTAGGTCCACATTAACAGTCACAAACATCACCTCGGGCACACTTTCTGTGGCTGTTACTTACAGACTGGCTGAGGACACCAGGAGAATGGAATGAGATGCCATTTTACATTTCTCCCTTCCCATCTCCCCAGAGGCTATAAAGGTGGAAAACCCTTCTTTCTCCACTTTGAGCTATCTGAATTGAGATTTATTGCCCTCCTGGAGATCCAAGATAATTTTCAATAAGTTAGTATGCTCCTTAGGTGTTTCTCTGCATGCTACAGGCTTTCTCAGTCACATTGTTCTACAGCTTTTAGCCAATACATGGGCTAAGGAATTGAAAAGACACTTCTCAGAAGAAGGTACACAATCAATCAACAAATACATGAAAAAATGTTCAATAGCGCTGGCAATTAGAGAAATGCAAATCAAAACTACTCTATGATTTCATTTCACTCCAGTCAGAATGGCAGCTATTAAGGACACAAACAACAATAAATGTTGGAGAGGATATGGGGGAAAAGGTACACTCATACATTGCTGGTGGGATTGCAAAATGGTGCAGCTGTTATGAAAAGCAGTATGGAGATTCCTTGGAAAACTGGGAATGGAACCACCCTATGACCCAGCCATCCCACTCCTGGGTCTATTCCCAAAGGACTTAAAATCAGCATACTACAGGGACACAGCCACTTCAATGTTCATAGCAGCACAATTCACAACAGCTAGGTTGTTGAACCAACCTAGATGGCCCTAGTAGATGAGCGGATAAAGAAAATGTGGCATATATACACAATGGAATTTTACTCAGCAATAAAAGAGAATAAAATAATGGCATTTGCAGGTTAATGGATGAAGTTGGAGAATATAATGCTAAGTGAAGTTAGTCAATCTCAAAAATCCAAATGCCGAATGTTTTCTCTGATATAAGGAGGATGATACACAGTGGTGTTGGGTCAGGATACATAGGAGGATTAGAGGAAAGGTCAAAAGAAAGGGAGGGGAAGGGAGAGAGAAAGGGGGTATGGAGGGGAAAAAAAACAAGAAGGTGGTAGAATAAGATGAATGTCATTATCCTAAATGCATGATTGAAGACTTGAATAGTACGAATATACTTTGTATACAAACAGTGTTATGTAAAAAGATGCTCTACATGTGTATTATGAATTGTAATACATGCTACTGTTATAAATACAACTTTGAATTTAAAAAATGAATAAATAAAAAGATGCTATACTCTGAAATTTTTATTGAGATAATTATAGATTCACATGCAGTTGTAAGAACAAAGTCCCTGTACACTTTACCCAATTTCCTTCAGTGGTAACATTTTATAAAACTACAGTTTAAATAGCACAACCAGGATACTGACATTGTAACCATCCACCTATCTCATTCAGACTTCCCAGATTCACTTGTACTTGTGTGTGTATGTGTGTGTTAAGTTCTATGCAATTTTATCACCAGTTGATTAACACATATACACAGTCAAGCTACTGAACAATTCCATATCACAAGGATCCCTCCTATTGTCCTTTCCCTACCTACCTCCTTCCACCCACCTCCCTCCCACCCCACTTCTCTTCCTTAAATTCTGACAACCACCTTATCCTCCATTTCTATAATTGTGTCAAGAGTGCCATACCCATGGGAACATGCAGTGTGGAACCTGCAGGGTTTGACTCTTTCACTTGGCATAACTGCCTGGAGATGTATCCAGGTCGTCACGTATATCAAACAGTCCCTTTCTGTTTACTGCTCAGCAGTATTCCAAGCAGGTGTGTGCCATAGTTTGTTACTACTGAGCTTTTTGAAAGAGAAGTTTACTTCTCTGCTTCTCACTTCTCATTCTTCAATCTACTGCAATTTGATTTCTGCCTGCAATGCTTCACAAATACCTCATAAAATCACTATAACCCCCTAATTTCCATATTCATGGACAATTTTCAGTATTTATCTTTCTCAATTCTTTCTGAAGCAACTGACATTACTGACTACTCCTCCCTCTCCTAAAATTCTCTTCTCCCTTAGTTCTAATCAAACTATTCTTTTCTGGTCCTCTTCTACAGTTCATTTTCAGTCTGCTTTTGTAGACTCTTGCCCTCCTCATCCTAGTCCCTAATGTGGATATCCTCCCAGCACTCTTTGTGTTTCACTTCTCAAAACTGTTCACACCTTCCCAGTGTGAACACCCACACTTGGCACCTTCAGCTTGCTACACGCTAAAGACTCCAGTCAAGATGTTTCTCCTAAACTTCAAATCCATAAAATGACTAATGTTTGCCTTCTAAATTTAACGTGTGTGAAACTAAACTCATTACTCCCTTTCTTTTCACTGTAAGGTTCCAGCCACCTCCTCTCTTTCTCATCATCCCTGTCTCCATGCATGGTACCACATCTCAGAACTTCAGAGTCATCTCAACTTCTTTTTCTTTTACCTTCCACATCTAATCAAGCACTTAAGTCCCATTCACTCTCTCTCTAAAATATTTCTTGAGTTTATAAATTCCTCTTACTCCCCATAACTATCTGTTTAGTTTAAATGCTCATTATTTCTTATTTCTCTTGGATCATTACAATAGATTTTCTTCTGGTTTCTCCTTTCTATTCTCCCAACTTCTGCTAAGGTGTTCTTACCTAGCTACATTGTTTCTGCAATTGGCTCCCCATTGTCTGTTTGAATAAAGACAAACTTTTTAGCACAACAGATAAGACCCATTAAAAATCTATCCCCTGTCCATCTTTCCATCTTCTCTCACTTCTTTTACCTCTGTGCTCTCATTATGCCAAAGTATTTATAGTTCCCCAACATATTGCCTTACAAACTGGTGATTCAGGTGTCCAAATAAAGAGTCTGGAGAGCTTTTTGAGGGAAACAAAGTAGTAGATAGGATTTCAAAAAGGTCAAAAGAGTTGAAATCAATTAACTGGTTTAATACTTGCAGGGGGAAAAAATGTCAAATGCTTAAAAGTATTCTAAATTTAACACAGAGAACAAATAATTTAGCATTTAATATAAAATACATCTTGTCCAGAGATAGTAGCCTTCTAGTTCCTTCAAACCTGGAGTATGAAATTCAAATATTCTCCTAGAGAAACCAGAAAAAGAAATGAAATGGTTGATACAATCTTTCATACTTAAATGTAACGCAAAATAAAGTCTGAATTATAAACTTTTCAGAAATAGTGTGAGATCTTTTTCTCTCCAAAGAAACTTCATGATGACAGGAAAAAGGAAATAAAATTTGCTAATTATTAAATAGCATACATTAATGGTTCTTTGAATATTTGATACTATTTTCTCAGATGTGCAAGATTTGCAATGAGTTGGTTTTAATCTCATTATTCCTGCTATGTCTTTAAGCACTGATAAAAGACCTTTAATCCACACCCCCAGTGTATTCTTCTGCTGATCCACCAGGTAGCAGTGTATTTCAAAATGAGGTCATTACTGTGGCAATATAATGAAGTACCCAAAATGCCTGCAGAAATTAGCTGTTCCTTCTGCATACATACAAACTTAAGAATACAAAATGCTGAGGGTGACAGGATACCACAAAAACCCAGAGTGTCTTGTCAAGACAAACAGCATGATACTCATAGGGAGGAGTAATAAGAAACATGTCAATGAGAGGAATGAGTGGTATTTTCAGGTAAACACAGGAAACAGGCTAAGTTCTTGGTAAGATATATTCCCATTGTTTTACAACTCAACATCAATAAATAAATTGATCTGTATTTAGACTAATAAAATCTTTGAAGTATATAACTTTATGAGTTATAAATTTTGACACATCAATCCATTAATTACATTTTACCTAAATTCTACTACCAAAAAAGCACAGAACTTTTTGATGATCCTGAATTAATTTCTAACCACTGAGGTCTAAGTCAGAATACTGCTATGCTGCTAGAACTGTAATGATGAGTCTAAAAGCAGTTTGTTACAAGAAAATCATTACTGGCAAATAAGAAATTCCTTACTTTTAAGAGTTAATAAAAAAATTTTTTCAGAGTTAGGGGGGAAAATTCATATTGAAAGAACATGGCTGAAAGAACATCGCTGAATTTAGCCTAGCCTCTCTTAGAAAATCAAGTATTAACCTCTGTTGAGTCTCAGATTCCCAGGCTGCAGAAGTGAATAACAGGAGCACCAACCTCATAAAATTGCTATGAAGATTAAATGAAATAATTTATGTAAAGCACTTAGAACAAATATTTGACAGTTTTTCAGTCATTTCTAGTTCCACATTCTATGATTTTCTTTGAATGCTGCACGTATAATTTTAAATTTATAAAAAGAATATCAAGAATTGCAAAGTATTTCAAATTGATGGACATATTTCTATCACTATATCCTTTCATTATTCTGCACTGTAATCATCTGTTTACATCTGCATAGCACATTGCTCAAAGTCACAAGCTCAGCAATCAGACAGGTCTGATGTTCCCAGTTGATGTTCTGTTACTCAGAAGTGGATGATCTCAGGCAAGTTACTTATCTGGGAAAGCAGGTAACAACTAATATCAAACAAATATATATCTTTTTTTTAATAATTTTTAGTATGTACAACTCATAGTGCATATATTTAGTATCTTTTTACATACAACTGTTTGTATACAAAGTATATTCGTACAATTCAGGTCTTCAATCATGCATTAAGGAAAATGATATCCGTCTCATTCACAAATATATATCTTACCTGTGCAAAGGAAATATATTTTATGATTAAGCAATGGTAATATAAGTCCGGTATCATATATATAAAATAAATTACATATATATAGCATATAGATGTTATATATATATAATACATAATATAAATTTGAAGCAAAATAATTCATTTCCTCTCCTTCAAATATTTGATAGAATAAAAAGAAAATAAATGAATAGAAGTGATCAAGAAATGGTAATACCAAAAGTAGCTGAAACACACATATTTTCATATTCTAATGTCTGCCTTAATTGCCAAGCCATTCTAAACTGAACTCTAGAATTTCAAAGGACTTAAGAAGTTTAACCTGCCAATCAAAATTAACTAGAAGGCAACAAATTTAAATCAGTGACAGAATTTGATTTTTAAAAAAAATTAAGAACACACAAACAACAATAAATGTTGGTGAGGATGTGGAGAAAAAGGCACGTTCATACATTGTTGGTAAGACTGCAAAATGGTGCAGCCAATATGGAAAGCAGTATGGAGATACCTTGGAAAACTTGGATTGGATTCACCTTATGACCCAGCTATCCCACTCCTTGGTGTTTACCCAAAGGTCTTAAAAACAGCATACTACAGGGACACAGCCACATCAATGTTTATAGCAGCACAATTCACAATAGCTAAACTGTTGAACCAACCCAGATGCCCTTCAGTAGATGAATGGATAAAGAAAATGTGGTATCTACGCACAATGGAGTATTACTCAGCAATAAGAGAATAAAATCATGGCATTCGCAGGTAAATGGATGGAGTTAGAGAATATAATGCTAAGTGCAGTTAGCCAATCCCAAAAAGCCAAATGCCAAATGTTTTCTCTGATATAAGGAGGCCGATTCACAGTGGGGTTGGGATGGGGAGCATAGGAGGATTAGAGGAACACTAGAATGGCCAATAGGGATGGAGGAGATGGGAGGGGGCAAAAGGGTCAAGAAAAAAAAAAAGATGGTAGAAAGAGATGAATATCATTACCCTAAGTGCATGTATGAAGTCACGAATGGTGTGAATATACTTTGCATACAACCAAAGATATGTAAAAATGTGCTCTACAAGTATAATATGAAATGTAATGCATTCTGCTGTCATTTCTAACAACTTAGAATAAAAACTAAATTTGAAAAAAAATTTTTTTGCATAAAGCACAGTGATAAGTGTTCTTGATTGGATTGTGAGTAGGAACATGAATTCAAATATGTTATCAACAATTCCAAATAAAGTTCTAATGGGGACATCCTACTTTTTAAAACTTAGGAATTACTTATAATTGCTATAATTAAAAAGCTCTTTATAAGCTACAAGAATGATTCTAATATTTCCTTTATAACCTTTTCACAGAGTGAAACAAACTAGTTTTTTTTACAGAAAGAATAAAACCCTCCTTCCCTGTAATATTACCACAAATTCTGAATTAATGGAGTGAATTCTACTAATTTTATAAATAATTCTCTATGTCATGAATCAGAAAAGTCTAAAACCTACCTACTCAATGAAACAATTTAATAAAGATGCAACTTTGTTCATTGACATCAAGTATCTCAATATCCAAGACAGAGAAGGTATACATTTCTACCTTTCTCTAATCCCCAAATGGAAAATTATATGACAAAGCACTTACATCCATGTCATTCTATAAAATGTACTCTGCTTAAATTAGAATTAACTTATTGCAAAACTTTCACAATGGGTATTCCATATCATTGTATAAATAAGACTTATATTGGCAAATCTACTAAAGTACAAGATCAAGATCTAAGTTCTAAGGATGAGTTAGGAATGGTTGCAATGCAAAATCAGGAGATGAGGGGTTGTGTTTACCAGAGAAGGCCTTCTCGTGAGTGTTGGAAAGCAGCAAACATTTAGAATAAATAGTGATGGCTTGTGAAAAAGGCCAGCCAATAAAAGCAAAGAGTTATGTGACAGAGAAGTAAAAGATTATGATGAGGAGAGCTTTAAAAACAAGCAGAGGAATTTGGACTTGATTCAGTAGGCATTCTGCCACTACTATAGGATCTCAAGGAAGCAAATGATTCTATCAATGTAGTATTTCATAAAATCAATCTGGCAGGATGGAATTAGGAACATAAAAGGTATTTGAAAGGCCTTTTAGTGTAGGAGGCAGCTACAGTATTTCTTTGTGATGAGTGCTCAGACTACGTAGTGGCACTAAAAGCAGATCTCTTTCACTCATTCATTTCATAGGTATTTACTGAAGGCCTGTCACATACTGGGCACTATGCTAAGCATGGGGAATACAATGGTGAACAAGGCTCAAGGTTCCTTCTCTAGTGGAACTTAGAAAATGGTGAGAAAGGTGAACAGAAAAACAAGTAACAAATAAACACAAATATTACAAACTGTGGTGCTCTAAAGGAAACAAAAAAGGATGGGGAATGAGGTGGGGGCACAGAAGGGGGCTCATTTTAGGGAAGAGGCCCAAGGAGACCTCTGAAGAGATGACCAATATTGAGGCTAAGACCTAGACCATGTGAAGGAATAAAGGGCAAAAGTTAAGAATGTGTTTTGGCACAAAGAACAGTATGAGTTAAATCAGGAAAAGTTGGTTTGTTCAAGGAACGTGAACGAGATCAGGGTGCTGAAAACAAAGTGAAAGGAAGCCTGGCCTCAGATGCGACTAGAGAAGCAGACACAGCTGATCCTGCAAGGCTACATCACCCTTCTAAGAAAATGGAACTTGATATTAAAGCAATGGGAAACTATTGCATAATTTTGATCAACAAAATGAGAATACATTAAAAAATTAGAGGGAAAGCTACTGGAATGGTCAGGACAGAAAATAGGTTCAATCCCCAGTACTAAAAAAGAAATATACCTGATATCTGCTTTTAAAAAGCATATATAACCTAGAAATGCCCTAAGTGAGAATAAGCAATTAGGAAAGGAAAATACAGATTGAATATCCCTTATCCAAAATGCTTGGGACCATAAATGATTTAGATTTTGGATTTTTTAGTATCTGTATATTCATAATGAGAAAGCTTGAGACTGGTAAAAACACAAAATTGATTTATGTTTCGCATACACCTTACATACAAAGCTTGAAGATAATTTTATACAACAGTTTTAATAATTTGGGGCATGAAATAAAGGTTTGTGGTGAGAAATTTTCCACTTGTGGCATCGTGTCCGTGCTGAAAAAGATTCAGAACATTTTGGATTTTGAATTTTCAAATTAGGGATGGTCAATCTGTACCTTTATCTCTTGCTCAAGAACTATAATACATTTAATGGAAAGTACTTATAGGATATATACTTATGAGAAAATAAGTGAGATAAACTTGAAAAATAGTTCAACTAGTCTGTTTTCAGAGCTGACTGACTTTGAACAAGTTCTTTAACCTCTCTGTGATAATTCATGTATAATGGGATGAACCAGATTTTCATAGAATCCTGTGGGTTAAATGAATCAATATGTGTTAGAGTATCTTGAAGAGAATTCAATACATAGCAAATGCTTAGCAAATGTTAGCTGCTGCTATTTTTGTTGCAGTAGAGTTGTTTTATTTGCTTAATTCAATTCATACTTCTGTTATACTTATCTCAAAATCATTCATTTGATTTTGAATGACATAAATAATTTCTATTCTTGCATAGGGGCTCTCTAGACTAGGGATAGAGAGTAACTTTACTGGCCAGACAGACTCTGTCACAACTATTCAATTCTATCTCTATAGCTTGAAAACAGCCATAGACAATATATAAATGAATGAGAATGGTTATAGCCCCCAAAACTACTTATGGGCATGGAAGTTTGAATTTCACATTATGAATATTATGTGTCATAAAAGATTATTCTTTTGATTTTTTCAATCATTAAAAAAAATATAAACCACTCTATTTATAGGCTATGTAAAAACAGACAGCAGTCTGTAATTTGCTAATTAAACACAAATACAAATTCAGTCATAATTTCTCCATCTATAAAACCAAAATGAATATACTCAGCTTTCCTAACTTCTAACTGCTTATACAGTAAAATCTTTTTCACATGAGAAATAATACCTGTTCATGGCTCAATTTTTTCACCACCATGCTCCAGTCCAACAAACCACATGAAATTTCAGCTGAAAGAGTGCTGGATCTGAGACTGTAATGTATTTGTTTATATTGAACTTGTAGTAAAAGAAGACTAAAATGAAATCCAACAGAGATCACTGTAACAAAATTTTCTATCATAATGTTAATTTTATTTACCAATGCTTATTTCACAAGATAACTAGAGCTGTTGCCTATTTGTCATTCGTACAACACAAGAAGGAACGTATCCAGTCTCACTAAATACTTACTGTTTTGCTTTGGATATAAGGTATCCCCTATAAAGCTCCTGTTAGACAATGCAGGAATGTTCAGAGATGAAATGACTAGATTATGAGAGTTGCAACCTGATCAGTGGGTTAATCCATTTGATGAATTAATAATTTAAATGAATTACTGGGTAGATACTATAGGTAGCTGGGATGTGGCTAGGGAAAGTAGGTCACTGGTGGCATAGCCTTAGGGCTTGTATTTTGTCCTTTGCTGCTCAGTTCATAGCCAACTGCCATGAACTGAGCAGCTTTCTTCAACCACACCCTTCTGCCATGATGTTCTGTCTTACTCAGGCCCAGAGTAATGGAGCCGGCCAAACCTGGACTAAAACCTTATGAGCCCAAAGTAAATTTTGCTTCCTCTAAGTTGTTTTTGTCAGGTATTTTAGTCACAGAAACAAAAAAGTGATTAACACAAACCAGAGAAAAGATAAACTTGTAGTAGAAGACGACTAAAGTGAAAGCTTATCTTCCGCAATATACAATCAGTACAAATGTGATCCTCTTATACTGTATTTTACATAACATTAGCCTTTTAACAGAGTAGTAGTGTACATCTAAAACTCAATGAAAAAAAATAATGTTTTTTAGGATATTTCCCCTAGTAAAAAAGATTAAATCTTTCTGAACAAATGAAGGCAATCTGCCCACTTTGCATATAGCTCCAATTCATATAGTAAAATTTTCATATATCTGCCAAAAGAAGATGGAAGTGTAAAATGTCAACCTAGGTGCTTCTGCTCTTTCAGAGATATTTGCATATTAAACTGCTACTACAATAGACAATTAATTTTGCAACAAAATTTTTAGTTCCAAAGGAGAAATACTGTTCAAGAACATTGAAAAGAAACCTAGATATTATTCTAGGCTTTGTAAAGCTGCCAGTGACAACTCCTGAATAAAACATAGGGCATTAAATCAAAAGCTAATAATCAACTTTTGACACCACCCTCTCTGCTAATCTATATCTGGCCTCCTAAGGATCGCCATGATTTCTGTCTTGGTCAGCACTTACACCACTTCTCTAGACCAGGTTACTCCCATCTCTTCCCCAAACTTCTGAAACAGCATCCACTCTGGTCACTTTCCTCCATACTGCTCGTCCCACTCCAGCCAGTCTTCAAACCTCAGCCCAACTGCATCAGACTAGGCCACATCCCATGTTGGCATCACATACCTTTTCCTGATGGCAGGTTCATATTACAATTTACAGATAATATTGGTTTCATTTGTTTCCATGATTAATGTTTGTATTCTCCACTAGACTTTATGCTTCATGGAGACAGGTTTGAAAGACTCTCAGTCTCTGGCACAATCCTGGCATGTAGCAGAAGTATGTGATTTTAATGACTCCTAAACATTCTATAAGACATTGTAATATCATCTGTGTACATGTTGAAGAATTTTTTCTTGGCACTGAAGAATCATCTGGTAGTTATTTAATTGGTGGTATGAAGAAGTGGTAAACTGATAGCATAAGGTAGTGATAAAACCTGACTTACTGGGACAAAATCAGATGTAAACCACCATACATTACTTTAAATTATAATAAATAAATGTTACCTTAGGCATCTTCTAAAGATATTGGTTAAAAGTTTATATTTTTTAAGTTAACTAAAAAGTAAGTTGTATGAAATAATGCTTTTTAGAAAC